>JAHLWY010001805.1:0-14957 GCA_020002185.1 Paraescarpia echinospica
TGTCGGCGTCGAGCGCGTCGATCGCCTCGAAGGTCGCGTCGAACGACGGCCGCAGTGCCGCGCACGCCGCCTCGCTCATGGCCTCCAGGGCGTCGATCAGGCGCTTCGCGAGGTCGCCCGAATGGCCGGACGTCACGAAGCAGCGCGCCGACTCGTGTCCGGGGACGTTCGAGGCGACGCTCACGCTGAGTAGCTCGTGTCGCGCTATCCACCGGCGTTTGGCGCTGTCCGCCGGCAGATCGTGATCGTCGAAGTAGCACTCAAAATCGTATGTCGCCCTGTACGGATAGTAGCGCAGGCGTTCGTCCACGTAGACGCCCTCGTCCTCCAGCTGCTGAAACACGGACGGCGTCGGATGGTAGACGCGGCCGGGAAAGACGTGGCGAACGCCGCCCTCGCACGTCGCCTCGTGACTCCGCAGCCGACTGGCGGTGCGCCACAGCGAATCGCCGCACTTGCCGCATCGATACGAACGACAGAACAGCGACACGTCGGCTATGAAGGAATAGTGCGCTCCGAATAGATTGACGCTCATGGTGGCCGGGTAGCGATGGAGGGAGCGCCGGACCACTTCGGCGGTGGCGTCCTCCGCCGCCGACAGCCGATACACGGTCACATTCGTTTCGAAGGCCGCCTCCACCCGGTCGAGTTCGTTCAGCGGGACGCCGGCGAACGCGCAGTAGGGTTGATCGCCGTAGTCGGCGTAGAGCCTTAAGGCGGCGGCCGTCAAATCGTCAGCGCGAAAGTCGGCGCCCCGATGCAGCGCCAGACAGCGGAAGAGGCACAAGTTGTCGGCATACGGATACCCGCGGCGATCGTTCACTAGACTGACGAGGCCCGCGTTGTGGCGCAGATAGGCGGGGAGGGGCTGCTGACGGGCGCATCCGATAGGATGGTGGATGATGGCGTTGAGAAAATACGTAACGTTCGTTACCAACTCGGCGATCCGCCCCGAGTCGGGGCGCTGCGCAATCACGTACTGCAGAACGTCGGGCTGACGGGTGGCCTCGAGGAAGCGTTCGAATGACGCGGCGTCGGAAACGAGGACGGGCGACTCGAGATAGCGGCCGCAACAGTTACACGAAGAATGGTAGTAACGTAGTCGGCCCGTCTCCCTGTGGCGCAGAATAAACCCGTACGATAAGTTTATTTTAAAGGCACGAGTCTGCGCCTCGAACATCAGTCGTAGTTGGGCGTCGTGCGCGCTCGTAGTCCCGTCACCGGTCAAATGGAAATTATACCTAGATTGAACGGGTCCGCGCTCCACAGACGTACGGATGCTCGCCCAGTAGTCGCGCACGACGCTCTGTAGGTCGTCGTCGGCGTCCCCCTCGACCGGTCGATTTGGGGGCCCCTCAGTGGCGTCTCCGCACAGTCGCAGATGCCGCAACATATTGGAGCGCTGCGCGAACGCTTGATTGCATTTCGGGCATACGTGTTCATCGCTGACGCATGTTTTTAGATGCTGCGTCAAATTGAACAGACGGACGAACGATCGATCGCATTTCGGACACACGTGCATCGTCGGTCTAGGCGGCGCTCTATTAACTACGACGGAGGGGCGTGTAGACGCCCTTTATAAGGCCACCCTAAACGCCGCTAGGGGGGCTTTTCTAAGCGGTGTTCTCTGCTCCGTCAGGTGGCGACACAGACAGGTGGCAGCGCCGCGGGATGCGTTTGGCAGGGGCGCCCAGCGGACAAAGTTTTTGTTTACGTTTTGCGTCAGGTGGCGACACCGACAGGGGGGCAGCGTCGAGGGATACTGTCAGTGGCGGCCTAGTTTTTGTTTACGTTTTGACGCCCGAATACGACGGCAAAGTTTTGTAGTAGAAATTGTGGCTGTCAGCGGCAACGTTTTTGTAGTAGAAATTTCGCCTAAGTTTACGTTTTGTAGTAGCAATTTCGCCCGTCAGGGGCGCCCGAATACGACGATTTGTAGTAGAAATTTCGGCCGTCAGCGGCTGCCCCCCACGGCAAAGTGTTTTTTTTATAGAAATTTCGGCCGTCAGTGACGCCCGGAGTGTTTTGTGGGCGGCAGCCGCCATTGGACAGGCATTGAATGACGTGCGGTTTTTTTGGATGGTAACAACAGAAGGCGGGAATTGATTTTCATACGTTTTATTAAGCAGTCTCGTACTACATCACGACAGTAAGGCTTTATGCCACAGCAGCGTAAATAATAAGGCTCTAACAACGGCCTATAGCAAAATGTTCATCGCTACTAAGGGGGCGCTTATGCCACAGCGGAGTAAATAATAATGCTTTAGGAGCTATAGGCCGCTGGTAATACTGCACAGCGACCATTCAATTTCCTGCTAATGTTCATCAGCGGCGTATATGCCATAGCAAAATGTTCAGACTGTAAACAGTAAAGAGGCTTTATGCCACAGCAGAGTAAATAATAAGGCTCTAACAACGGCCTATGGGCGGCGGGACGCTTATGCCATCATTCAATTTTCCTGCTAATGTTCATCAGCGGCTTTATGCCATAGCGAAATGCACTGTTCATAGCGTTCAGACGTCGAGGCATGCCCTTTTCATCAGGTAATACTGTACGGCGACCTCCAACAGAGCACGGTCGAACGGCGCCGTCCAATCCGTCCCCATGAGCCAGTCGGCTACCTGGCGCAGGAGCGCGCCCTCCGAAGCGCGATCGCCGCGCACGCAACGATCCTCCAGCACCGAGAGCATACGAATAGCAGGAAGCAACAACGTCTGCTGTAGAAAGCTGTCGAGTGACGCTGAAAAAAAGCACACATTCAGGGCCGCCGCGTTTTCGTACAGAATGTTATACCGCCGGCTCGGCTTCCTCCCCCTCTAGCCGCGCATGTGCACGAAGGGGCACCCCTCCTCCGGGGGGCACTCACCACATTCTTGTCGCGCTGTGTCCATCACGCGCTCACCGACTAGCTCAGCAAACGTGGACATCATGCATCGCTGACGACCGGCGTATGAATGCAGAACGCTCCACTCCGAGTCGGTCTGAAGTGTGCCCACGACCACAGGGCGATTGTTACGGGCCCACGGTATGAAGTCTTCCGACGAGACGGACAGCACGGCCAGCGGCAGTGGTGACGATAGCACGGTCGCGGAGGCGTCCGCTGTCGCTGCCGGGCCTATTGGCACAGCGGCTGCCTCGTCTGGACCCACTACCACCACCACCGGGGTTAATGCAACGTACGTGGGCGTCCCGGCGTCGCTCACCAGGTCGTGCGGTGGCATGGGCTGCGCGCCGTCCACTGCCGGCCAGTACGATAGCGCTTCTTCGGTTCTCCCCAGCGGTGGAGGGTTGTCGGCAAGGCGTGGCGTCGCTTCCTTCTTAGCGCACTTCTCGGCAGGGGGTGCGCACTCGTCAGCAGCGTCGATAAGGCCGCGCAACGCAGCAGCAATTACAGCGTCCTACAGAAGAATAACCAAAGCAGCAATTAGGACTACAGAACACTAGCCAAACGTTAGTCATTCAAACGGTCTCGCTCCCCTTCTTCGTCACGACCCGCACCTCACGGACCGTATACGCATCCAGTATGCCACCCCACACGACCTTGTGTATGGTCAACTCCAAGACGGTGCCAACCAGGCTCGCCACAAAGCTACTGCGCAACTGGTCGGGCAACAGGGCCGACACATGGTCGGCATTGTAATCGCCTATCACCGAAATAGCTTCGTCGAACAGGGTGATCCAAATGCTGGCCTCCGTGTCGACGTCCTTTTCGTCTTCCACCAAAACGCGCACCGAAAAATACGTCTTCGTCGTTGCCTGTATGCCGTGTACAGCGCACACCCGGCCACCACTTTCTAGGCCTCTCACTTTGCGCTTGCAAATGCCACAGCCCATGTACGTGCATTTGCTTTTCCAAGCCACCCCAACGATTGTTAGCGGGGTAACAATCTTATACGTGCCATCGCACGCCAGCACGAACTCCTTCAACGACACTTCGGACGCACTCACCACGGCCTCGAAAGTAGGCGCCCCGTCGGCCGTCGGAAGCGCCTTCGCGCTGGCCTCCGACGCCGGCTTCGCTTTGCCACCAGACGCCACCGTTGGCACCTCCCTCAGCTTGCTGCCTCTCTTTGGCGGCGCCTCTCCGTGCGCGACAGGCGGGGACATGATCAACAACGCTCTGCAACAACAACAAAACGACAACGGTAGCAACACGACAGCGACAATATTTAGACGTTCTCCGCCCGGTTCCTATATAAGCGCGTTGCACGCGGCCCGCACACGACCCCCGTGCACAAACGCACGCGAGCCACAAAGCGGCCGACTCTTACAAGGTTACTAAACCTGAAAAAAATCTCTCGGTCAGTCTAGTGCACTAACAGAATGCCACTTTTATTTCCTAATATAAAGTCACCATAAGATTCTCTAGACCCCACTGACTATTATAGGCCGCTTAGTTTGCTCACATTTCACATTTAACGGTCGTTTTAAAGACTTACAAACAGTTACATAAGCGCTTTATATAAACAGTGACGTCAGCTCCTTATGTAAGGCTATGGCGTACGTGTCTAGGGGGCCGCGCGCAAAACAGCGGCTCAACAACTGCGCAATTCATTTCTCACTATGGAGCCAACCGAACAAGTTGATAATTATGCGGCCAATTCTCATCAGGCGCGAAACAGGTACGTTTTGCTAACTCACTGACTTTCATTGCTAACTCACCTAACACTGACTTTCATCGCTCACTTTCTTTTATAACGTTCACTATTTTTTCAGCGATCCGCCTCCCCAAAACGCCGGACTCGGTACGCCCCAAGTCGACGTGCCTCCCCAAGTCGACGTGATTGCGCCTCCCCAAGCCGCCGGCGATATTCCACCGCCTGCCTCTATGCGTCTACCCCCACCACAAAGCCGCCCCGGCACAAGGTACGTTTAACGATAATAGTTTTTAATTTACCTTTATTTTGCAGAATTTCGATAAAAAGCTATAGCGCCCCACTATTTACAAACGCTCCGCTACCGACTTAATGTTTTTTTACAGGACCTAACCTAAACAGAGACGCACCGATACTTTAATACTTTTTTCATACTTGCAGACGAAACATCGCCGGCTTCGATACCCTACATATAGGACGCGGACAAACCCTTGCGAGGCCCTCGCACCGAAACGGCTTTATTCATAGATCGCATAGAATAAATTTAACCCCAGCCGATCTGCTTATGATAGATAGAGGATCGCGCGCCTATCGACCTGGGACATTGTACCTTGGTCGTCGCCGACCGCATCACAGCCCTTAACACTGTTTCCGTCGCCACAGATGAACCCCCCGTGCGCCAGTATCACTAATTAAACTTTTCCTCATTCCCCTGCAGAGACCTCTACGTGATAGATCGGAGCCTGGTGCATCGACGCTATGATATCGGCCGGGGCACTATACTGCACCATGTTGGACCTTCCCCCCGCCCGATCACGTTCACCTCATGCCGATGCCGTCACCAGCCCCTCTTGGCCGTTGAGCCGCAACGACGGCCACCACCCGAACAAGACAGTGACGATTCACTCGAAGAGTTCGAAGAAAACTTCGACGATGACTTCTACCCCGGCTACACTGATTTAGAAGTTATTGCGGCCGGCAACCCCATCCCAGACACTTTCGCACAACCATTCTCATTTGCGGATATTTTTCCACCCCCTGAAATTCTACCCCCCTCATTTGCCCCACCCATCCCAGCACATCTTTCCGTGCATTTAGCCTTTCCGCCACAACCCCCGGGCCGACACGGCTTTGGCCCCCCACCATGATAAATGAAATTTTATTGTACCAATACAATTTATTTCTCACCGTTTATTGTTTCCGTGTTTCCTTTCACATTTGACCCACACCGCCAGCATTCCAAATCACACACGAATAATTCCGCCTATCCACCTATTCGTCGTTGCAACAACGCCCAAGACACAAGCTTAATACACGCGCACAGGCCAATCTGACAGCGCCGGGCCCCCAGCTGCTATAACGATATTGCACGCGTATCAGCGCCCACCAAATGTGTTTCCAACTTACACACGATAAAGCCAGCGAACACCACAAGCTAAATACGCGCACACACAGACCAATCTGACAGCGCCGACCACCAACTGCAATAACACACGAATAATTCCACCTATATTAATACGCGCACACACACACAGGCCAATCTGACAGCTCCGATATTGCACCGCAATTGCACGCGTATCCATCAGCGGTGCCGCAGCTAGCACTGACCGGCAATATCCACATCAGCGCGCACCACGAAAAATCCGGCCTTCCGTGCTGCAGCCAGCACTGACACATCGGTGCCAGAAGCTTATTACATAAAATCCTGCAGCCTGACATTCGACACCACCATTTGCCAGTGAGTCGTGAAAACCAGGCCACCAGGCGTAATCTAAACCGCGCGGCCCCACCTCCACCACCGCACCGTTCTAGAAGCTTCTAGAAGGTTCTAGAACCTTCCCGCGCGTCATTATTTTAAACTCGCTGATCTCCAGGGGTGTCACTTCACTCTAAAACTTTCCCACCTCCCGTGCACGTAATTAATACTAATTGGTCGCTATTTACTATTTTTAGTCATTGCTAACGTTCTCCTCCGATAATTGCGCTACTCATTTGTTACTAATTAGTACTTAATTAATTAATTAATTAATTACCCTAATTAGTACCTGATTAGGCACTAGAGGTCGTCATTCACCCTATTTATTCCATCTTTATTCAGTAGATGGCGACACCCTCTTTCTCATGACCCCCATCAATCATATCATACTGATAAAAAACGTAGGAATTCTACTGATAAAAAACGAAAAAGCCTTTGATCTTAGGTCACTTCCGGGGATGGCGGACCTCTTACCACTACTGTTGTTAATCATACTTTATTGCTCAGCCCTAGACTGCGAGATTCGCAATTTACTAGCCATAATACTAACGTCCTGACCACAACTTGATCCAGAGATGGAGTAATCGTACTTGGTAATCGTACTCGTACTTTGTGAGTACGATTACTCGATTACATTGGTAAAAAAGCCAAGTAATCGTAATCGTACTCGATTACATTACCAAGGTAATCGTGATCATGATTACTTAATCACGATTAAATTTGTTTTCATATAAACTGTTGCAAGCAAATAGATAAGACAAATAGAAATGGCAATACCAGAGGTAATCTAATAAATGTAATAGTAATTGAGCTATTACTTTCCTGTTACTATTGAGCATTTCAGTTGTATAAACATTCAGTTAGATTTCCATAATTGATACCATCTCTCCCCAGAAAAGCCAGTCCTAGCCACATCACCCCCCTCCTTACGGGAGTAGTACAAAGTTTTAATAGTTACAGTCTCTGGGAAGCAGTGCAGTAAATATGCCTCCCCTACCATCTTCCTTTTAATTTTGTACTGTTTGCACTGTTAGTATGGTGTGAATGATTGGTCATGGTTCCTACCTCCTGAGTCCTGACTAGGTGCCAGTGGGTGGTTAGCTGCTAAATCCATGTCTAGTATGTTTAAGTGTAAACTGTAAACCTGTCTAAGTTCACCACCGTATTCTGTGTTTGTTCCTATTAATACACTGCATATCTGAATCGGATATCCTTTTGAATCTGACCGCCTGGATTTGAAATGTTATCAGAGTAATGTATTTGATCATGTGTACAGCCACTGCATTTGTATTTGCCATTTTAAAAAGAGGGTATTTGAAATTGTTAAATGCAACATATTTGTATTTGATTCAGAAACCGTATTTGTTTTTGTCCCCACCCCTGTTTTTCTAAATATAGTTAGTATACGAATTGCAACTGACTTGCTTGCAGAGATCTGTAACTGGGTAACCTGTAACTGTGCCCAGTGCTTGTGTGTGTCAGTGAGGATGCAATAGCTGGCCTGCCACCCCAACACAACACAGTCAAGTCATTAGCTTGCTACTCCTACATTGTTTCATTAAGCAGTTTTATCTGAAGCCAATAATCCGTAGTATCATAATATATCGATATTTTGAGTATCAATCCAGCATTAGATGATTGAGTCAATTTATTAATGTTAGAATTAGATACCTGAGAAAGTTTGGTGCGGATACGTTAATATATTTAGTTTTTAGTACAAACTAAGTGAGTATCGAGCCACAGCACTAAATCAACATTAAATATATTTACTGAATAGTCATGATACTTGTGAAAGTTTTATATGTTTATAAAAAAAACCTGGATAGCAGTAACCAGTTAGAACACTAGATACTGTCATAGCAACAGAAAAAGATCAATGCTTTTGAATTCCAAGAAGGTCGCATTCATGGTAGAAACAGGATTAGCATATTCTTTAAAGTAATCGTGAAAGTAATCATGATTACATGCTAATGTAATCTTACTGAGTAATCGTACTCGTAATCGTACTCATACACCTTCATAGTAATCGTACTCGTACTCATACACCTTCATAGTAATCGTACTCGTACTCATACACCTTCATAGTAATCGTACTCGTACTCATACACCTTCAAAGTAATCGTACTCGTACTCATACACCTTCATAGTAATCGTACTCGTACTCATACACCTTCATAGTAATCGTACTCGTACTCATACACCTTCATAGTAATCGTACTCGTACTCATACACCTTCATAGTAATCGTACTCGTACTCATACACCTTCATAGTAATCGTACTCGTACTCATACACCTTCAAAGTAATCGTACTCGTACTCATACACCTTCATAGTAATCGTACTCGTACTCATACACCTTCATAGTAATCGTACTCGTACTCATACACCTTCATAGTAATCGTACTCGTACTCATACACCTTCATAGTAATCGTACTCGTACTCATACACCTTCATAGTAATCGTACTCGTACTCATACACCTTCATAGTAATCGTACTCGTACTCACACCTTCATAGTAATCGTACTCGTACTCATACACCTTCATAGTAATCGTACTCGTACTC
Source organism: Paraescarpia echinospica (assembly GCA_020002185.1). Lineage (NCBI taxonomy): Eukaryota > Metazoa > Annelida > Polychaeta > Sabellida > Siboglinidae > Paraescarpia > Paraescarpia echinospica. Next base: position 8,918 of record JAHLWY010001805.1, read on the forward strand.
ACACCTTCATAGTAATCGTACTCGTACTCATACACCTTCATAGTAATCGTACTCGTACTCATACACCTTCATAGTTATCGTACTCGTACTCATACACCTTCATAGTAATCGTACTCGTACTCATACACCTTCATAGTTATCGTACTCGTACTGTGTACACTGTATCCCAATAAAACATAACAAACTTTTATATTTTACACACAGGTTCCCTAAGTACTCCTTTTGTGCATACGTGTAGTTTTTTAATTTGTTAGTGAAAAGATTGTTATCTGCCATTATTGGCGTGGTGACCGGTGTTAACAGCGTCGCCGTAAGAACGAAGAGCACTGCGCGTTCGGCTTCGTCGATTCGCCGGCAAGAATAATTTATATATATATTATACATAATTCTCAGAACATTGTATCGGTGATGCAAATAAATACATGTAGTGCCTAATAAAAACTGTATAAGGTGGAACCAGCAACAGGAAATAACGTAAAAAACTATAGGGTGGAACTGTCAACATTAAATAAGCGTACAGACCCGAATAAGACCGTATAGGCTGGCATTTATTGTCCAAATAAAGAGCCGTACATATTCGCTTATTTAGAATGCAATAGTACAATACTGTGGTTTCTAATTATATGTTTGGCATTTTTTGTGTTGTAAATGTTGTTGAAATAAACTGTACCCATAGGGATTATGTTTTAATGATGTGGTTTTAGGCATCTCTGAGCATGTTTTTATATCCAGATACATAGCGTTATGCAAATAAAAATATTACTATTTTATTACTATAAGTCCAAGTATTTGATCCATCCCTGGTGATAAACTATTTCTACTGTGTGTGATTTTAGAGCAATGTGAAGTTGGCCGTGTTGGGCGCGTCAGGTGGCATGGGGCAGCCCATGTCCCTACTGCTCAAGATTAACCCCGCCATCACCAAACTGGCCCTCTACGATATTGCGAACACCATAGGAGTCGCCGCTGACCTCAGTCATTGCTCCACCAACGCCCAGGTCACAGGTCATGAGGGACCGTCTCAACTGAGGGAGTGTCTGGAGGGGTGCGACGTTGTTGTCATCCCCGCTGAAGTGGCGCGCCAGCCAGGTATGATGCAAACTGACCAGTTTTAACAGAAACTTTCTTCCTTCTTGTTCCCTCTACAGGGGTGAGGTCAGGTGTAATATTGTTGAACTACTCCTGTTCGTTCTCTCCATAGCTTCCTGTCAGTAACCCCCCTTTCTCCATCGGTCATCCTCACCCGCTCGTCTCATGTCCCTCCTCACGCAGTCCTCCCACCTGAGCAGTGGCCTTCTCCTGTGTCCTTGGTGTTGTACCGCCTTTGCTTGCTTCCATCCTTGCTAAGCGGCCCATCTCACCTGTCTTCTCACCAGTCTTCCTCTTAGGCTGCATTCCATCCCAACCTCTTTCCTCGGGTCACCAACCTCTTTGTTGTTGTGATTCTTCTAACCCAGTTGTCACAAACTTGCAGCTTCTGTTGTTGTTGTTCTGTCAGTGCCACTGTCTCCAGACCATGCAGGCATGCAGGTGTAATACACGCTCTCAGAACATTCCCTTTCAGTTTATTTGAGATTTTTTTGTCCATCATGACTCCATCTACCTTCCTCCAAGAATTTAGAATTTTCAACTGTGCAGTTATAATTCTACACCTTCGCAGTTGAACATCTCACGTGAATTCAATGTGTTACAAACATTTGACTTAACTCTGATACCTCATTATTAGTTTCTGGCAAGCAGTTATAGAAATGAGAACTTGATAATTTTACCTTTAGCCAGAAACTAATTTTGTCACTCTTTGATTAATCAGAATTGTGCCTTTAGCACAATTTTGAATGGAAGACATTCACGTTAATCAGAGCCATTATTGGCCAGATTAGTTTTTCATTGACAAACTAGTGTCACTTGTGTCATTTATTTAATTAATACTGATCCATTTGACTGGTTTCATTACCAGTTGTGCAAGTGATAGTCATTAATGTGGGACCCTATACTTGGACCTATTGGTTAATCTAGTGGTTAGTTGGCCCCGTCTAAATTCCAGTTGAAGACGGGCAGACAGGTATCTGGCTAAGCCCCTGTGTCCACTGCAATGCATCCAGCATAGTGACGTCACTTTTGTGTTCCAGGTATGACACGTGATGATCTGTTCAACACGAACGCGTCAATCGTGCGTGACTTGGCTGACGCCTGCGCCCAGTACTGCCCCAAGGCCTGTATCTGTATCATCTGCAACCCTGTAAGTACCCATGATCTGTATCATTCGTAACCGTAGTCAAAGTTGTGATCTATATCATTTGAAAGTCTAAATATACAGGCCACAAATTATAATAACTTGGGAAGACATCTCACAAATTGTGATGTCACGGTTGAATACTAATAAATGTTGGCTGTGATTGGTTATATTAACTTATGGTTATAATTAATTTGTTATTATTTTAACAGCTCGTATACTTGTGTTTATTTTCATTTTTTTTATACAATATAGTTGATTTTCTTTAATAGTATTATTGCATATTTTTAGCACATAATATTTTTAAATATGTATGGTTTTATGTTATTAATTATTTCTATTAAACATTGTTCAGTACAATTATTTGGATGGGTGCTATATAAGAAAACTATTATTATTGTTATCCCCGCTGTGTAAATTGGTATGCGAGGGGGGCAAGATGAGTGCCAATAATGCAGTTTTCATTATTTTAACAATATATTGATATAAGATACATCGTATCGATGTATAGTATAACATGCTGTGTATCATACATCGGTTAATTGCTACAACCCTAGTAACTAACTTGGATTGTGTACGGACTGTGTTTGGTGTGCCCAGGTCAACTCGACCGTGCCGATCGCGAGTGAGATGTTTAAGAAGCGAGGCGTGTACGACCCAAACAGGATCTTTGGGGTGACCACCCTTGATATCGTACGCTCAAATACATTCATCTCGCAAGCCAAGGTGGGTGGCGAAAGGTCGAAATGACCAGGCATGTTTTAGGATACAACATTTGATACACTGTTGGTATGAGTCGAGTTAATTGTTAACTTTGATTCCTTTAGCTAGAATATTTATGGTTTTAATACTTGATGTGTTGATCCTGAGGGTTTATATATATCATGTTACGATATTAAATATTATTTTATGTGTGTGTGACGCGGTTTGTTGACGTTCGACATGCATTGAAACCATTGCATACCTGTGCGAGCACATTATGGTGTTTATGTAACGATGCTGTGTATTTTCTAACGTTTGGTAAATATTACTGTCATAACTGTCACGTAAGAACTGCCAACTTGTCCCGTCAGGGGACAGGCGTTTTTGCTTGTATATTTATTAGCTCCATGTGATCTAGATTGGTGACAATGCTTTACTGTGTAGAATAGTAATTTTATATTTAATTGTATTTTTAACTTTGTATGTTGATAGGTTTTATTTCACTTAACATGTTTGTAAGTTGATCTTTCCCAGGAGTATTGACTGAGACAGTGTCTAAGTCCATGTTTGTGTTGTGTTTGTAGGGTCTGGATGTTAACCAGGTCAACTGCCCGGTGGTTGGCGGTCACTCTGGGGTCACCACCGTCCCGGTCATGTCCCAGTGCACACCCCCGGTGTCCTTCCCCATGGTCAGAACCATTCAGCAAGTCACCTCTTCCACCCCTAATGCTGGGGCTTGGACGCCTCTTTGAAATGTATAGTCACTGTTGTCTCCAGTGGGATAGTTCGACGATCGGCACGTTTAAAACTACTCTGAAAACATCTTTTCAAAAGTCATTTCAAAATTCAAAAAATTACTTTGTTAGATTGAATAAAATGTCTCAAGATTTACAAGATTGCTATCCAGGGCATAAACAGCCTTTGGATTATTGAGAATGAAACTGCTTTTCTGAGATGTTTGCCAATGTTCGAACACATTCTAGCATTTACACAATCGGCAGATGATGTCCCAATCATTTACATTCGTCTGTGACAATGAATACTTTCTGACGTCTAATTTACGCTACTCAAACACTACTGTTACTTCATCTTTTCTAGATTTGCCTAGCTTAAAACATACGTGAATATTGTTCTTACAGATATGTATGAATTTGTTTAAATTATAATGAAATATATTTAAAAAAAACATGCTTTTTATATGTGATAAATCGTGACTTGGCTTTGATGACCTCATGTTAGTGCTTGTGGTGTGATATGTTGTTAGACGTCCAGTTTGCCTTGTTGAAGGAAGAGCGTCAGAAACTGAGCGTGAAGATCCAGAATGCAGGAACAGAGGTGGTAGAAGCCAAGGCTGGCACGGTATGTACTATGTAGACAATATTCCAATTGACACTCGTTATGAGCCATCCTCGTTATGAGTCAGCATCTGCTAATTTGTATTAACTCCAGTCAGTAGATGGTGCCACCGGAATTAATACTGTACATAAAAAAATGTCTTGTTATTTCTGTATTTCGATTCTGAACTCCTGTTTCCTATATACTTATACACAAAAGTGGATGGGCAACAAACTGTTACGTTTTGTTTTTGTAATCACTGGCATATATAGCAAGTTGGTCTAAGAAACATGAATGTGGGAATCCTGACAGGCAATTACTTATTTTGTGAATTTGTTGTCCTTATAAAATAAATCAAAACAAAAATCTACATGCTGATGGTACATTTCAAAATCATGCAAGGCTGAAAACCAGTGAATTTGCAATTTCGACATACAATAGATCTTGTTGATTGCAATATTTTATATAATAAAATCTTGATGACACTGCAAACGAGACTAGCTTCCTTATGTAAACAAAATCAATGTTTACACACTGAACGTATTGATAACATATGTGTTATGTCATAATAATAATAACTAACATAAACTAATAACTAACATAGTTACAGGAAACTCAACGTTAACGGTTGGATTAGTTTATCGAAGTCCAAACATAAGCATAGAAGAGAATGAAAAAATACAAAACGCTATAAGGGAAGTGAGCAAACGGGACTGTGTTATTATGGGGGATTTTAACCATGGGCATATAAAATGGAACTCTCTACAGAGTATGGGTAGTGAGGACCACAAGTTTTTAGTTTTAGTACAATATAGTTTCCTTTCTCAACATGTGCTAGAACCAACCAGGGGAGAGAATGTGTTAGACTTAGTTTTGTCCTCACAGAATTAATTAGTTGACAATGTTAAATTATGTGAACCTCTGGGAAGTAGTGATCACAACCAGATACATTTTACCATCAAAATAAAATCAGAAAGAAATAATAAAAAGCAGTTCAGGAGAAATTTCCACAAAGGAAGATGATATAAAGGAGATAGAGGAAATGTTGCTTAAGATAGACTGGAATATTAAATACACTGAAGGAATAAGACAGCAACAGAATGGAATATCTTAAGAATGAAATAGAGTGCATGTGAATAGAATTTGTTCCACTTCAAAAACAAAGGGAAACGGACCAGAGAAATACTTTATCGAGAAGCCATTAGAAAAATTAAGTATAAAACAAATGATGTGGAAGTCATATAGACGTACTGGAAATGACGAAGACTACAACATTTATAAAGAAGCACTAAACCAAGCTACAGCTGAAATTAGAAATTCAAAGAGAAGCTATGAACATAAATTAGCTTGTAATATAAAACACGACAACAAGAGTTTTTATGCGTATGTTCGAAGCAAACAGAAAGTTCAGGATAAGGTCGGTCCTCTAGAAGATAGTGCTGGAAATATAATATCAGAAGGATTCTTAATGCCAGAAGGCCTAAATGAGTATTTTAGTTCGGTGTTTACCAGAGAAGACACTAGTTCACTGCCAGTACCAGAGGATAAGTTCAAGGGGGCAGAATCAGACTATTTAAGACAGTTAATTGTAACCCCAGAAATGGTAGCTAAGAAAATTAGGGCTATGAAGAAAAATAAATCACCTGGAGTGGATGGTATTCCACCCAAACTACTAGTGGAAATTGTAGAACAAATTAGCATACCGCTTGCAACAGTTTTCAACTTGTCATTAGAAGAGGGAGGGGTTCCTTTAGAATGGAAAGAAGCAAA
>JAHLWY010001806.1:0-14957 GCA_020002185.1 Paraescarpia echinospica
GAAGTGTATAGTTTAGGAGAAAGATTTGTATTGTTTGACTTCTTGTAGCATAATCTAACAGGTACTGGTGACAAACATTATGATAAGTGTATAGTTTAGGAGAAAGATGTGTACTGTTTGACTTCTTGTTGCATAATCCAACCGGTACTGGTGACAAACATTACGAGAAGTGTATAGTTTAGGAGAAAGATTTGTACTGTTTGACTTCTTGTAGCATAATCCAACACGTACTGGTAACAAACATTATGAGAAGTGTATAGTTTAGGAGAAAGATGTGTACTGTTTGACTTCTTGTAGCATAATCTAACCCGTACTGGAGACAAACATTATGAGACGTGTATAGTTTAGGAGAAAGATGTGTACTGTTTGACTTCTTGTTGCATAATCTAACCCGTACTGGTGACAAACATTATGAGAAGTATATAGTTTAGGAGAAAGATGTGTACTGTTTGACTTTTTGTAGCATAATCCAACCCGTACTGGTGACAAACATTATGAGAAGTGTATAGTTTAGGAGAAAGATTTGTACTGTTTGACTTCTTGTAGCATAATCCAACTGGTACTGGAGACAAACATTATGAGAAGTGTATAGTTTAGGAGAAAGATTTGTACTGTTTGACTTCTTGTAGCATAATCCAACCCGTACTGGTGACAAACATTATGAGAAGTGTATAGTTTAGGAGAAAGATGTGTACTGTTTGACTTCTTGTAGCATAATCTAACCCGTACTGGTGACAAACATTATGAGAAGTGTCTAATTTAGGAGAAAGATTTGTATTGTTTGACTTCTTGTAGCATAATCTAACAGGTACTGGTGACAAACATTATGATAAGTGTATAGTTTAGGAGAAAGATGTGTACTGTTTGACTTCTTGTTGCATAATCCAACCGGTAGTGGTGACAAACATTACGAGAAGTGTACAGTTTAGGAGAAAGATTTGTACTGTTTGACTTCTTGTAGCATAATCCAACCCGTACTGGTAACAAACTTTATGAGAAGTGTATAGTTTAAGAGAAAGATGTGTACTGTTTGACTTCTTGTAGCATAATCCAACTGGTACTGGTGACAAACATTATGCGAAGTGTATAGTTTAGGAGAAAGATTTGTACTGTTTGACTTCTTGTAGCATAATCCAACCCGTACTGGTAACAAACATTATGAGAAGTGTATAGTTTAGGAGAAAGATTTGTATTGTTTGACTTCTTGTAGCATAATCTAACAGGTACTGGTGACAAACATTATGATAAGTGTATAGTTTAGGAGAAAGATGTGTACTGTTTGACTTCTTGTTGCATAATCCAACCGGTACTGGTGACAAACATTATGAGAAGTGTATAGTTTAGGAGAAAGATGTGTACTGTTTGACTTCTTGTAGCATAATCTAACTGGTACTGGTGACAAACATTATGAGAAGTGTATAGTTTAGGAGAAAGATGTGTACTGTTTGACTTCTTGTTGCATAATCCAACGGTAGTAGTGACAAACATTACGAGAAGTGTATAGTTTAGGAGAAAGATTTGTACTGTTTGACTTCTTGTAGCATAACCCAACCCGTACTGGTAACAAACATTATGAGAAGTGTATAGTTTAGGAGAAAGATGTGTACTGTTTGACTTCTTGTAGCATAATCTAACCCGTACTGGAGACAAACATTATGAGACGTGTATAGTTTAGGAGAAAGATGTGTACTGTTTGACTTCTTGTTGCATAATCTAACCCGTACTGGTGACAAACATTATGAGAAGTATATAGTTTAGGAGAAAGATGTGTACTGTTTGACTTTTTGTAGCATAATCCAACCCGTACTGGTGACAAACATTATGAGAAGTGTATAGTTTAGGAGAAAGATTTGTACTGTTTGACTTCTTGTAGCATAATCCAACCCGTACTGGTGACAAACATTATGAGAAGTGTATAGTTTAGGAGAAAGATGTGTACTGTTTGACTTCTTGTAGCATAATCTAACCCGTACTGGTGTCAAACATTATGAGAAGTGTATAGTTTAGGAGAAAGATTTGTATTGTTTGACTTCTTGTAGCATAATCTAACAGGTACTGGTGACAAACATTATGATAAGTGTATAGTTTAGGAGAAAGATGTGTACTATTTGACTTCTTGTTGCATAATCCAACCGGTAGTGGTGACAAACATTACGAGAAGTGTACAGTTTAGGAGAAAGATTTGTACTGTTTGACTTCTTGTAGCATAATCCAACCCGTACTGGTAACAAACTTTATGAGAAGTGTATAGTTTAAGAGAAAGATGTGTACTGTTTGACTTCTTGTAGCATGATCCAACTGGTACTGGTGAAAAAACATTATGAGAAGTGTATAGTTTAGGAGAAAGATGTGTACTGTTTGACTTCTTGTTGCATAATCCAACCCGTACTGGTAACAAACTTTATGAGAAGTGTATAGTTTAAGAGAAAGATGTGTACTGTTTGACTTCTTGTAGCATAATCCAACTGGTACTGGTGAAAAAACATTATGAGAAGTGTATAGTTTAGGAGAAAGATGTGTACTGTTTGACTTCTTGTTGCATAATCCAAACGGTACTGGTGACAAACATTACGAGAAGTGTATAGTTTATGAGAAAGATTTGTACTGTTTGACTTCTAGTTGCATAATCTAACCCGTACTGGTGACAAACATTATGAGAAGTATATAGTTCAGGAGAAAGATGTGTACTGTTTGACTTCTTGTAGCATACTCCAACCCGTACTGGTGACAAACATTATGAGAAGTGTATAGTTTAGGAGAAAGATGTGTACTGTTTGACTTCTTGTAGCATAATCTAACCCGTACTGGAGACAAACATTATGAGACGTGTATAGTTTAGGAGAAAGATGAGTACTGTTTGACTTCTTGTTGCATAATCTAACCCGTACTGGTGACAAACATTATGAGAAGTATATAGTTCAGGAGAAAGATGTGTACTGTTTGACTTCTTGTAGCAATATCCAACCCGTACTGGTGACAAACATTATGAGAAGTGTATAGTTTAGGAGAAAGATGTGTACTGTTTGACTTCTTGTAGCATAATCTAAACCGTACTGGAGACAAACATTATGAGACGTGTGTAGTTTAGGAGAAAGATGTGTACTGTTTGACTTCTTGTTGCATAATCTAACCCGTACTGGTGACAAACATTATGAGAAGTATATAGTTTAGGAGAAAGATGTGTACTGTTTGACTTTTTGTAGCATAATCCAACACGTACTGGTGACAAACATTATGAGAAGTGTATAGTTTAGGAGAAAGATTTGTACTGTTTGACTTCTTGTAGCATAATCCAACTGGTACTGGAGACAAACATTATGAGAAGTGTTTAGTTTAGGAGAAAGAAGTGTACTGTTTGACTTCTTGTAGCATAATCCAACCCGTACTGGTGACAAACATTATGAGAAGTGTATAGTTTAGGAGAAAGATGTGTACTGTTTGACTTCTTGTAGCATAATCCAACCCGTACTGGTGACAAACATTATGAGAAGTGTATAGTTTAGGAGAAAGATTTGTACTGTTTGACTTATTGTAGCATAATCTAACTCGTACTGGTGACAAACATTATGAGAAGTGTATAGTTTAGGAGAAAGATGTGTACTGTTTGACTTCTTGTTGCATAATCTAACACGTACTGGTGACAAACATTATGAGAAGTATATAGTTAAGGAGAAAGATGTGTACTGTTTTACTTTTTGTAGCATAATCCAACCCGTACTGGTGACAAACATTATGAGAAGTGTATAGTTTAGGAGAAAGATTTGTACTGTTTGACTTCTTGTAGCATAATCCAACTGGTACTGGAGACAAACATTATGAGAAGTGTATAGTTTAGGAGAAAGATGTGTACTGTTTGACTTCTTGTTGCATAATCCAACCCGTACTGGTGACAAACATTATGAGAAGTATATAGTTTAGGAGAAAGATGTGTACTGTTTGACTTTTTGTAGCATAATCCAACCCGTACTGGTGACAAAGATTATGAGAAGTGTATAGTTTAGGAGAAAGATGTGTACTGTTTGACTTCTTGTTGCATAATCCAACCGGTACTGGTGACAAACATTATGAGAAGTGTATAGTTTAGGAGAAAGATTTGTACTGTTTGACTTCTTGTAGCATAATCCAACCGGTATTGGTGACAAACATTATGAGAAGTGTATAGTTTACGAGAAAGATTTGTACTGTTTGACTTCTTGTAGCATAATCCAACCCGTACTGGTGACAAACATTATGAGAAGTGTATAGTTTAGGAGAAAGATGTGTACTGTTTGACTTCTTGTAGCATAATCCAACCCGTACTGGTGACAAACATTATGAGAAGTGTATAGTTTAGAAGAAAGATGTGTACTGTTTGACTTCTTGTTGCATAATCCAACCGGTACTGATGACAAACTTTACGAGAATTGTATAGTTTAGGAGAAAGATTTGTACTGTTTGACTTCTTGTAGCATAATCCAACCCGTATTGGTAACAAACATTATGAGAAGTGTATAGTTTAGGAGAAAGATTTGTACTGTTTGACTTCTTGTAGCATAATCCAACTGGTACTGGTGACAAACATTACGAGAAGTGTATAGTTTAGGAGAAAGATGTGTACTGTTTGACTTCTTGTTGCCTAATCCAACCGGTAGTGGTGACAAACATTACGAGAAGTGTATAGTTTAGGAGAAAGATTTGTACTGTTTGACTTCTTGTAGCATAATCCAACCCGTACTGGTAACAAACTTTATGAGAAGTGTATAGTTTAAGAGAAAGATTTGTACTGTTTGACTTCTTGTAGCATAATCCAACTGGTACTGGGGACAAACATTATGCGAAGTGTATAGTTTAGGAGAAAGATTTGTACTGTTTGATTTCTTGTAGCATAATCCAAATGGTACTGGTGAAAAAACATTATGAGAAGTGTATAGTTTAGGATAAAGATGTGTACTGTTTGACTTCTTGTTGCATAATCCAACCGGGACTGGTGACAAACATTACAAGAAATGTATAGTTTAGGAGAAAGATTTGTACTGTTTGACTTCTAGTTGCATAATCTAACCCGTACTGGTGACAAACATTATGAGAAGTATATAGTTCAGGAGAAAGATGTGTACTGTTTGACTTCTTGTAGCATACTCCAACCCGTACTGGTGACAAACATTATGAGAAGTGTATAGTTTAGGAGAAAGATGAGTACTGTTTGACTTCTTGTTGCATAATCTATCCCGTACTGGTGACAAACATTATGAGACGTGTATAGTTTAGGAGAAAGATGTGTACTGTTTGACTTCTTGTTGCATAATCTAACCCGTACTGGTGACAAACATTATGAGAAGTATATAGTTCAGGAGAAAGATGTCTACTGTTTGACTTCTTGTAGAATACTCCAACCCGTACTGGTGACAAACATTATGAGAAGTGTATAGTTTAGGAGAAAGATTTGTACTGTTTGACTTCTTGTAGCATAATCCAACTGGTACTGGAGACAAACATTATGAGAAGTGTATAGTTTAGGAGAAATATTTGTACTGTTTGACTTCTTGTAGCATAATCCAACCCGTACTGGTGACAAACATTATGAGAAGTGTATAGTTTAGGAGAAAGATGTGTACTGTTTGACTTCTTGTAGCATAATCTAACCCGTACTGGTGACAAACATTATGAGAAGTGTATAGTTTAGGAGAAAGATTTGTATTGTTTGACTTCTTGTAGCATAATCTAACAGGTACTGGTGACAAACATTATGATAAGTGTATAGTTTAGGAGAAAGATGTGTACTGTTTGACTTCTTGTTGCATAATCCAACCGGTAGTGGTGACAAACATTACGAGAAGTGTATAGTTTAGGAGAAAGATTTGTACTGTTTGACTTCTTGTAGCATAATCTAACCCGTACTGGTGACAAACATTATGAGAAGTGTATAGTTTAGGAGAAAGATTTGTACTGTTTGACTTCTTGTAGCATAATCCAACTGGTACTGGTGACAAACATTATGCGAAGTGTATAGTTTAGGAGAAAGATTTGTACTGTTTGATTTCTTGTAGCATAATCCAACTGGTACTGGTGAAAAAACATTATGAGAAGTGTATAGTTTAGGAGAAAGATGTGTACTGTTTGACTTCTTGTAGCATACTCCAACCCGTACTGGTGACAAACATTATGAGAAGTGTATAGTTTAGGAGAAAGATGAGTACTGTTTGACTTCTTGTTGCATAATCTAACCCGTACTGGTGACAAACATTATGAGACGTGTATAGTTTAGGAGAAAGATGTGTACTGTTTGACTTCTTGTTGCATAATCTAACCCGTACTGGAGACAAACATTATGAGACGTGTATAGTTTAGGAGAAAGATGTGTACTGTTTGACTTCTTGTTGCATAATCTAACCCGTACTGGTGACAAACATTATGAGAAGTATATAGTTTAGGAGAAAGATGTGTACTGTTTGACTTTTTGTAGCATAATCCAACCCGTACTGGTGACAAACATTATGAGAAGTGTATAGTTTAGGAGAAAGATTTGTACTGTTTGACTTCTTGTAGCATAATCCAACTGGTACTGGAGACAAACATTATGAGAAGTGTATAGTTTAGGAGAAAGATTTGTACTGTTTGACTTCTTGTAGCATAATCCAACCCGTACTGGTGACAAACATTATGAGAAGTGTATAGTTTAGGAGAAAGATGTGTACTGTTTGACTTCTTGTAGCATAATCTAACCCGTACTGGTGACAAACATTATGAGAAGTGTATAGTTTAGGAGAAAGATTTGTACTGTTTGACTTCTTGTTGCCTAATCCAACCGGTAGTGGTGACAAACATTACGAGAAGTGTATAGTTTAGGAAAAAGATTTGTACTGTTTGACTTCTTGTAGCATAATCCAACCCGTACTGGTAACAAACTTTATGAGAAGTGTATAGTTTAAGAGAAAGATTTGTACTGTTTGACTTCTTGTAGTATAATCCAACTGGTACTGGTGAAAAAACATTATGAGAAGTGTATAGTTTAGGAGAAAGATGTGTACTGTTTGACTTCTTGTTGCATAATCCAACCGGTATTGGTGACAAACATTACGAGAAGTGTATAGTTTAGGAGAAAGATTTGTACTGTTTGACTTCTAGTTGCATAATCTAACCCGTACTGGTGACAAACATTATGAGAAGTATATAGTTCAGGAGAAAGATGTGTACTGTTTGACTTCTTGTAGCATACTCCAACCCGTACTGGTGACAAACATTATGATAAGTGTATAGTTTAGGAGAAAGATGAGTACTGTTTGACTTCTTGTTGCATAATCTAACCCGTACTGGTGACAAACATTATGAGACGTGTATAGTTTAGGAGAAAGATGTGTACTGTTTGACTTCTTGTTGCATAATCTAACCCGTACTGGTGACAAACATTATGAGAAGTATATAGTTTAGGAGAAAGATGTGTACTGTTTGACTTTTTGTAGCATAATCCAACCCGTACTGGTGACAAACATTATGAGAAGTGTAAAGTTTAGGAGAAAGATTTGTACTGTTTGACTTATTGTAGCATAATCTAACTGGTACTGGTGACAAACATTATGAGAAGTGTATAGTTTAGAAGAAAGATGTGTACTGTTTGACTTCTTGTAGCATAATCTAACCCGTACTGGTGACAAACATTATGAGAAATGTATAGTTTAGGAGAAAGATTTGTACTGTTTGACTTCTTGTAGCATAATCCAACTGGTACTGGAGACAAACATTATGAGAAGTGTATAGTTTAGGAGAAAGATTTGTATTGTTTGACTTCTTGTAGCATAATCTAACAGGTACTGGTGACAAACATTATGATAAGTGTATAGTTTAGGAGAAAGATGTGTACTGTTTGACTTCTTGTTGCATAATCCAACCGGTAGTGGTGACAAACATTACGAGAAGTGTATAGTTTAGGAGAAAGATTTGTACTGTTTGACTTCTTGTAGCATAATCCAACCCGTACTGGTAACAAACTTTATGAGAAGTGTATAGTTTTAGGAGAAAGATTTGTATTGTTTGACTTCTTGTAGCATAATCTAACTGGTACTGGTGACAAACATTATGATAAGTGTATAGTTTAGGAGAAAGATGTGTACTGTTTGACTTCTTGTTGCATAATCCAACCGGTAGTGGTGACAAACATTACGAGAAGTGTATAGATTAGGAGAAAGATTTGTACTGTTTGACTTCTTGTAGCATAATCCAACCCGTACGGTAACAAATTTTATGAGAAGTGTATAGTTTAGGAGAAAGATTTGTACTGTTTGACTTCTTGTTGCATAATCCAACCGGTAGTGGTGACAAACATTACGAGAAGTGTATAGTTTAGGAGAAAGATTTGTACTGTTTGACTTCTTGTAGCATAATCCAACCCGTACTGGTAACACACTTTATGAGAAGTGTATAGTTTAGGAGAAAGATTTGTACTGTTTGATTTCTTGTAGCATAATCCAACTGGTACTGGTGAAAAAACATTATGAGAAGTGTATAGTTTAGGAGAAAGATTTGTACTGTTTGACTTCTTGTAGCATAATCCAACTGGTACTGGAGACAAACATTATGAGAAGTGTATAGTTTAGGAGAAAGATGTGTACTGTTTGACTTCTTGTTGCATAATCCAACCGGTAGTGGTGACAAACATTACGAGAAGTGTATAGATTAGGAGAAAGATTTGTACTGTTTGACTTCTTGTAGCATAATCCAACCCGTACGGTAACAAATTTTATGAGAAGTGTATAGTTTAGGAGAAAGATTTGTACTGTTTGACTTCTTGTTGCATAATCCAACCGGTAGTGGTGACAAACATTACGAGAAGTGTATAGTTTAGGAGAAAGATTTGTACTGTTTGACTTCTAGTTGCATAATCTAACCCGTACTGGTGACAAACATTATGAGAAGTATATAGTTCAGGAGAAAGATGTGTACTGTTTGACTTCTTGTAGCATACTCCAACCCGTACTGGTGACAAACATTATGAGAAGTGTATAGTTTAGGAGAAAGATGAGTACTGTTTGACTTCTTGTTGCATAATCTAACCCGTACTGGTGACAAACATTATGAGACGTGTATAGTTTAGGAGAAAGATGTGTACTGTTTGACTTCTTGTTGCATAATCTAACCCGTACTGGTGACAAACATTATGAGAAGTATATAGTTCAGGAGAAAGATGTGTACTGTTTGACTTCTTGTAGCATAATCTAACCCGTACTGGAGACAAACATTATGAGACGTGTATAGTTTAGGAGAAAGATGTGTACTGTTTGACTTCTTGTTGCATAATCTAACCCGTACTGGTGACAAACATTATGAGAAGTATATAGTTTAGGAGAAAGATGTGTACTGTTTGACTTTTTGTAGCATAATCCAACCCGTACTGGTGACAAACATTATGAGAAGTGTATAGTTTAGGAGAAAGATTTGTACTGTTTGACTTCTTGTAGCATAATCCAACTGGTACTGGAGACAAACATTATGAGAAGTGTATAGTTTAGGAGAAAGAAGTGTACTGTTTGACTTCTTGTAGCATAATCCAACCCGTACTGGTGACAAACATTATGAGAAGTGTATAGTTTAGGAGAAAGATGTGTACTGTTTGACTTCTTGTAGCATAATCCAACCCGTACTGGTGACAAACATTATGAGAAGTGTATAGTTTAGGAGAAAGATTTGTACTGTTTGACTTATTGTAGCATAATCTAACTGGTACTGGTGACAAACATTATGAGAAGTGTATAGTTTAGAAGAAAGATGTGTACTGTTTGACTTCTTGTAGCATAACCTAACCCGTACTGGTGACAAACATTATGAGAAGTGTATAGTTTAGGAGAACGATTTGTACTGTTTGACTTCTTGTAGCATAATCTAACTGGTACTGGTGACAAACATTATGAGAAGTGTATAGTTTAGGAGAAAGATGTGTACTGTTTGACTTCTTGTTGCATAATCCAACCGGTACTGGTGACAAACTTTACGAGAAGTGTATAGTTTAGGAGAAAGATTTGTACTGTTTGACTTCTTGTAGCATAATCCAACCCGTACTGGTAACAAACATTATGAGAAGTGTATAGTTTAGGAGAAAGATTTGTAATGTTTGACTTCTTGTAGCATAATCCAACTGGTACTGGTGACAAACATTATGAGAAGTGTATAGTTTAGGAGAAAGATTTGTACTGTTTGATATCTTGTAGCATAATCCAACTGATACTGGTAACAAACGTTATGAGAAGTGTATAGTTTAGGAGAAAGATGTGTACTGTTTGACTTCTTGTAGCATAATCTAACCCGTATTGGAGACAAACATTATGAGAAGTGTAAAGTTTAGGAGAAAGATGTGTACTGTTTGACTTCTTGTAGCATTATCCAACCGGTACTGGAGACAAACATTATGACAAGTGCATAGTTTAGGAGAAAGATTTGTACTGTTTCACTTCTTGTAGCATAATCTATCCCGTACTGGTGACAAACATTATGAGAAGTGTATAGTTTAGGAGAAACATTTGTACTGTTTGACTTCTTGTAGCATAATCCAACCGGTACTGGTGACAAACATTATGAGAAGTGCATAGTTTTGGAGAAAGATTTGTACTGTTTGATTTCTTGTAGCATAATCCAACCGGTACTGGAGACAAACATTATGAGAAGTGTATAGTTTAGGAGAAAGATTTGTACTGTTTGACTTCTTGTAGCATAATCTAACCCGTATTGGAGACAAACATTATGAGAAGTATATAGTTTAGGAGAAAGATGTGTACTGTTTGACTTTTTGTAGCATAATCCAACCCGTACTGGTGACAAACATTATGAGAAGTGTATAGTTTAGGAGAAAGATTTGTACTGTTTGACTTCTTGTAGCATAATCCAACTGGTACTGGAGACAAACATTATGAGAAGTGTATAGTTTAGGAGAAAGATTTGTACTGTTTGACTTCGTGTAGCATAATCCAACCCGTACTGTTGACAAACATTATGAGAAGTGTATAGTTTAGGAGAAATATGTGTACTGTTTGACTTCTTGTACCATAATCTAACCCGTACTGGTGACAAACATTATGAGAAGTGTATAGTTTAGGAGAAAGATGTGTACTGTTTGACTTCTTGTAGCATAATCTAACCCGTACTGGTGACAAACATTATGAGAAGTGTATAGTTTAGGAGAAAGATTTGTATTGTTTGACTTCTTGTAGCATAATCTAACAGGTACTGGTGACAAACATTATGATAAGTGTATAGTTTAGGAGAAAGATGTGTACTGTTTGACTTCTTGTAGCATAATCCAACCCGTACTGGTGACAAACATTATGAGAAGTGTATAGTTTAGGAGATAGATGTGTACTGTTTGACTTCTTGTAGCATAATCTAACCCGTACTGGTGACAAACATTATGAGAAGTGTATAGTTTAGGAGAAAGATTTGTATTGTTTGACTTCTTCTAGCATAATCTAACAGGTACTGGTGACAAACATTATGATAAGTGTATAGTTTAGGAGAAAGATGTGTACTGTTTGACTTCTTGTTGCATAATCCAAACGGTAGTGGTGACAAACATTACGAGAAGTGTATAGTTTAGGAGAAAGATTTGTACTGTTTGACTTCTTGTAGCATAATCCAACCCGTACGGTAACAAACTTTATGAGAAGTGTATAGTTTAGGAGAAAGATTTGTACTGTTTGATTTCTTGTAGCATAATCCAACTGGTACTGGTGAAAAAACATTATGAGAAGTGTATAGTTTAGGAGAAAGATGTGTACTGTTTGACTTCTTGTTGCATAATCCAACCGGTACTGGTGACAAACATTACGAGAAGTGTATAGTTTAGGAGAAAGATTTGTACTGTTTGACTTCTAGTTGCATAATCTAACCCGTACTGGTGACAAACATTATGAGAAGTATATAGTTCAGGAGAAAGATGTGTACTGTTTGACTTCTTGTAGCATACTCCAACCCGTACTGGTGACAAACATTATGATAAGTGTATAGTTTAGGAGAAAGATGAGTACTGTTTGACTTCTTGTAGCATAATCTAACCCGTACTGGAGACAAACATTATGAGACGTGTATAGTTTAGGAGAAAGATGTGTACTGTTTGACTTCTTGTTGCATAATCTAACCCGTACTGGTGACAAACATTATGAGAAGTATATAGTTTAGGAGAAAGATGTGTACTGTTTGACTTTTTGTAGCATAATCCAACCCGTACTGGTGACAAACATTATGAGAAGTGTATAGTTTAGGAGAAAGATTTGTACTGTTTGACTTCTTGTAGCATAATCCAACTGGTACTGGAGACAAACATTATGAGAAGTGTATAGTTTAGGAGAAAGAAGTGTACTGTTTGACTTATTGTAGCATAATCCAACCCGTACTGGTGACAAACATTATGAGAAGTGTATAGTTTAGGAGAAACATGTGTACTGTTTGACTTCTTGTAGCATAATCCAACCCGTACTGGTGACAAACATTATGAGAAGTGTATAGTTTAGGGGAAAGATTTGTACTGTTTGACTTATTGTAGCATAATCTAACTGGTACTGGTGACAAACATTATGAGAAGTGTATAGTTTAGAAGAAAGATGTGTACTGTTTGACTTCTTGTAGCATAACCTAACCCGTACTGGTGACAAACATTATGAGAAGTGCATAGTTTAGGAGAACGATTTGTACTGTTTGACTTCTTGTAGCATAATCTAACTGGTACTGGTGACAAACATTATGAGAAGTGTATAGTTTAGGAGAAAGATGTGTACTGTTTGACTTCTTGTTGCATAATCAAACCGGTACTGGTGACAAACTTTACGAGAAGTGTATAGTTTAGGAGAAAGATTTGTACTGTTTGACTTCTTGTAGCATAATCCAACCCGTACTGGTAACAAACATTATGAGAAGTGTATAGTTTAGGAGAAAGATTTGTACTGTTTGACTTCTTGTAGCATAATCTAACTGGTACTGGTGACAAACATTATGAGAAGTGTATAGTTTAGGAGAAAGATGTGTACTGTTTGACTTCTTGTTGCATAATCTAACCCGTATTGGTGACAAACATTATGAGAAGTATATAGTTTAGGAGAAAGATGTATACTGTTTGACTTCTTGTAGCATAATCCAACCCGTACTGGTGACAAACATTATGAGAAGTGTATAGTTTAGGAGAACAATTTGTACTGTTTGACTTCTTGTAGCATAATCCAACTGGTACTGGTGACAAACATTATGCGAAGTGTATAGTTTAGGAGAAAGATTTGTACTGTTTGATTTCTTGTAGCATAATCCAACTGGTACTGGTGAAAAAACATTATGAGAAGTGTATAGTTTAGGAGAAAGATGTGTACTGTTTGACTTCTTGTTGCATAATCCAACCGGTACTGGTGACAAACATTACGAGAAGTGTATAGTTTAGAAGAAAGATTTGTACTGTTTGACTTCTAGTTGCATAATCTAACCCGTACTGGTGACAAACATTATGAGAAGTATATAGTTCAGGAGAAAGATGTGTACTGTTTGACTTCTTGTAGCATACTCCAACCCGTACTGGTGACAAACATTATGAGACGTGTATAGTTTAGGAGAAAGATGTGTACTGTTTGACTTCTTGTTGCATAATCTAACCCGTACTGGTGACAAACATTATGAGAAGTATATAGTTCAGGAGAAAGATGTGTACTGTTTGACTTCTTGTAGCATACTCCAACCCGTACTGGTGACAAACATTATGAGAAGTGTATAGTTTAGGAGAAAGATGTGTACTGTTTGACTTCTTGTAGCATAATCTAAACCGTACTGGAGACAAACATTATGAGACGTGTATAGTTTAGGAGAAAGATGTGTACTGTTTGACTTCTTGTTGCATAATCTAACCAGTACTGGTGACAAACATTATGAGAAGTATATAGTTTAGGAGAATGATGTGTACTGTTTGACTTTTTGTAGCATAATCCAACCCGTACTGGTGACAAACATTATGAGAAGTGTATAGTTTAGGAGAAAGATTTGTACTGTTTGACTTCCTGTAGCATAATCCAACTGGTACTGGAGACAAACATTATGAGAAGTGTATAGTTTAGGAGAAATAAGTGTACTGTTTGACTTCTTGTAGCATAATCCAACCCGTACTGGTGACAAACATTATGAGAAGTGTATAGTTTAGGAGAAAGATGTGTACTGTTTGACTTCTTGTAGCATAATCCAACCCGTACTGGTGACAAACATTATGAGAAGTGTATAGTTTAGGAGAAATATTTGTACTGTTTGACTTATTGTAGCATAATCTAACTGGTACTGGTGACAAACATTATGAGAAGTGTATAGTTTAGAAGAAAGATGTGTACTGTTTGACTTCTTGTAGCATAATCTAACCCGTACTGGTGACAAACATTATGAGAAGTGTATAGTTTAGGAGAAAGATTTGTACTGTTTGACTTCTTGTAGCATAATCTAACTGGTACTGGTGACAAACATTATCAGAAGTGTATAGTTTAGGAGAAAGATGTGTACTGTTTGACTTCTTGTTGCATAATCTAACCCGTATTGGTGACAAACATTATGAGAAGTATATAGTTTAGGAGAAAGATGTATACTGTTTGACTTCTTGTAGCATAATCCAACCCGTACTGGTGACAAACATTATGAGAAGTGTATAGTTTAGGAGAACAATTTGTACTGTTTGACTTCTTGTAGCATAATCCAACTGGTACTGGAGACAAACATTATGAGAAGTGTATAGTTTAGGAGAAAGATGTGTACTGTTTGAATTCTTGTAGCATAATCTAACCCGTACTGGTGACAAACATTATGAGAAGTGTATAGTTTAGGAGAAAGATGTGTACTCTTTGACTTCTTGTAGCATAATCTAACCCGTACTGGAGACAAACATTATGAGAAGTGTATAGTTTAGGAGAAAGATGTGCACTGTTTGACTTCTTGTAGCATAATCCAAACCGTACTGGTGACAAACATTATGAGAAGTGTATAGT
>JAHLWY010001807.1:0-14954 GCA_020002185.1 Paraescarpia echinospica
CGTTGTGCCGTACCTCGGTACAGGACGAGTAGAAATAACGTTATGCCGTACATCGCCACAGGACGAGTAGAAATAACGTTGTGCCGTACCTCGCTACAGGACGAGTAGAAATAACGTTGTGCCGTACATCCCCACAGGACGAGTAGAAATAGCGTTGTACCGTACATCCCCACAGGACGAGTAGAAATAACTTTACGCCGTATTTAGCTACAGGACGAGTAGAAATAACGTTGTGCCGTACATCCCTACAGGACGAGTAGAAATAACGTTGTGCCGTACCTCGCTACAGGACGAGTAGAAATAACGTTGTGCCGTACATCCCCACAGGACGAGTAGAAATAACGTTGTGCCGTACCTCGCTACAGGACGAGTAGAAATAACGTTGTGCCGTACCTCGCTACAGGACGAGTAGAAATAACGTTGTGCCGTACCTCGGTACAGGACGAGTAGAAATAACGTTATGCCATACCTCGGCAGAGGACGAGCAGAAATAACGTTGTGCATTACCTCGTTACAGGACGAGTAGAAATAACGTTGTGCCGTACATCCCTACAGGACGAGTAGAAATATCGTTGTGCCGTACATCCCCACAGGACGAGTAGAAATAACGTTATGCCGTACCTCGCTACAGGACGAGTAGAAATAACGTTGTGCCGTACCTCGGTACAGAACGAGTAGAAATAGCGTTATGCCGTACCTCGCCAGAGGACAAGTAGAATTAACGTTGTGCCGTACCTCGCTACAGGACGAGTAGAAATAACGTTGTGCCGTACCTCGGTACAGGACGAGTAGAAATAACGTTATGCCGTACCTCGCCAGAGGACGAGCAGAAATAACGTTGTGCATTACCTCGTTACAGGACGAGTAGAAATAACGTTGTGCCGTACCTCGCTACAGGACGAGTAGAAATAACGTTGTGCCGTACCTCGGTACAGAACGAGTAGAAATAACGTTATGCCGTACATCTCCACAGTACGAGTAGAAATAACGTTGTGTCGTACCTCGCTACAGGACGAGTATAAATAACGTTGTGCCGTACCTCGGTACAGGATGAGTAGAAATAACGTTATGCCGTACCTCGCCAGAGGACGAGCAGAAATAACGTTGTGCATTACCTCGTTACAGGACGAGTAGAAATAACGTTGTGCCGTACATCCCCACAGGACGAATAGAAATAACGTTGTGCCGTACATCCCCACAGGATGAGTAGAAATAACGTTAAGCCGTACTTAGATACAGGACGAGTAGAAATAACGTTGTGCCGTACATCCCCACAGGACGAGTAGAAATAACGTTGTGCCGTACCTCGCTACAGGACGAGTAGAAATAACGTTGTGAGGTACCTCGGTACAGAACGAGTAGAAATAACATTGTGCCATACATCCCCACAGGACGAGTAGAAATAACGTTGTGCCGTACCTCGCTACAGGACGAGTAGAAATAACGTTGTGCCGTACCTCGGTACAGAACGAGTAGAAATAGCGTTATGCCGTACCTCGCCAGAGGACGAGTAGAATTAACGTTGTGCCGTACCTCGCTACAGGACGAGTAGAAATAACGTTGTGTCGTACCTCGCTACAGGACGAGTATAAATAACGTTGTGCCGTACCTCGGTACAGGATGAGTAGAAATAACGTTATGCCGTACCTCGCCAGAGGACGAGCAGAAATAACGTTGTGCATTACCTCGTTACAGGACGAGTAGAAATAACGTTGTGCCGTACCTCGCTACTGGACGAGTAGAAATAACGTTGTGCCGTACATCCCCACAGGACGAGTAGAAATAACGTTGTGCCGTACATCCCCACAGGACGAGTAGAAATAACGTTACGCCGTACTTAGCTACAGGACGAGTAGAAATAACGCTGTGCCGTACATCCCCACAGGACGAGTAGAAATAACGTTGTGCCGTACCTCGCTACAGGACGAGTAGAAATAACGTTGTGCCGTACCTCGGTACAGAACGAGTAGAAATAACGTTATGCCGTACATCCCCACAGGACGAGTAGAAATAACATTGTGTCGTACCTCGCCACAGAACGAGTATAAATAACGTTGTGTCGTACCTCGCATCAGAACGAGTAGAAATAACGTTGTGCCGTACCTCGCCACAGGATTAGTGTAGAATGTGTCTCGCTACAGGACCAGTAGAAATAACGTTACGCCGTACTTAGCTACTGGATTAGTAGAAATAACGTTTTGTTGTACCTCGCTACAGGGGGAGTAGAAATAACGTTACGCCATACTTAGCTACAGGATGAGTAGAAATAACTTTTTGTGGTACCTCGCTGCAGGAAGAGTAGAAATAGCGTTACGCCGTACTTAGCTACAGGATGAGTAGAAATAACGTTTTGTTGTACCTCGCTACAAGATGAGTAGAAATAACGTTTTGTTGTACCTCGCTACAAGATGAGTAGAAATAACGTTACGCCGTACTTAGCTACAGGATGAGTAGAAATAGCACGAGTAGAAATAGCGTTATGCCGTACCTCGCCAGAGGACGAGTAGAATTAACGTTGTGCCGTACCTCGCTACAGGACGAGTATAAATAACGTTGTGCCGTACCTCGGTACAGAACGAGTAGAAATAACGTTATGCCGTACATCCCCACAGTACGAGTAGAAATAACGTTGTGCCGTACCTCGGTACAGGACGAGTAGAAATAACGTTATGCCGTACCTCGCCAGAGGACGAGCAGAAATAACGTTGTGCATTACCTCGTTACAGGACGAGTAGAAATAACGTTGTGCCGTACATCCCTACAGGACGAGTAGAAATATCGTTGTGCCATACCTCGCTACAGGACGAGTAGAAATAACGTTGTGCCGTACATCCCCACAGGACGAGTAGAAATAACGTTATGCCGTACCTCGCTACAGGACGAGTAGAAATAACGTTGTGCCGTACCTCGGTACAGAACGAGTAGAAATAGCGTTATGCCGTACCTCGCCAGAGGACAAGTAGAATTAACGTTGTGCCGTACCTCGCTACAGGACGAGTAGAAATAACGTTGTACCGTACCTCGGTACAGAACGAGTAGAAATAACGTTATGCCGTACATCCCCACAGTACGAGTAGAAATAACGTTGTGTCGTACCTCGCTACAGGACGAGTAGAAATAACGTTGTGCCGTACCTCGGTACAGGACGAGTAGAAATAACGTTATGCCGTACCTCGCCAGAGGACGAGCAGAAATAACGTTGTGCATTACCTCGTTAGAGGACGAGTAGAAATAACGTTGTGCCGTACCTCGCTACAGGACGAGTAGAAATAAAGTTGTGCCGTACATCCCCACAGGACGAGTAGAAATAGCGTTGTACCGTACATCCCCACAGGACGAGTAGAAATAACTTTACGCCGTATTTAGCTACAGGACGAGTAGAAATAACGTTGTGCCGTACATCCCTACAGGACGAGTAGAAATAACGTTGTGCCGTACCTCGCTACAGGACGAGTAGAAATAACGTTGTGCCGTACATCCCCACAGGACGAGTAGAAATAACGTTGTGCCGTACCTCGCTACAGGACGAGTAGAAAAAACGTTGTGCCGTACCTCGCTACAGGACGAGTAGAAATAACGTTGTGCCGTACCTCGGTACAGGACGAGTAGAAATAACGTTATGCCATACCTCGGCAGAGGACGAGCAGAAATAACGTTGTGCATTACCTCGTTACAGGACGAGTAGAAATAACGTTGTGCCGTACATCCCTACAGGACGAGTAGAAATATCGTTGTGCCGTACATCGCTACAGGACGAGTAGAAATAACGTTGTGCCGTACATCCCCACAGGACGAGTAGAAATAACGTTATGCCGTACCTCGCTACAGGACGAGTAGAAATAACGTTGTGCCGTACCTCGGTACAGAACGAGTAGAAATAACGTTATGCCGTACATCCCCACAGTACGAGTAGAAATAACGTTGTGCCGTACATCCCTACAGGACGGGTAGAAATAACGTTGTGCCGTACCTCGGTACAGGACGAGTAGAAATAACGTTATGCCGTACCTCGCCAGAGGACGAGCAGAAATAACGTTGTGCATTACCTCGTTACAGGACGAGTAGAAATAACGTTGTGCCGTACATCCCTACAGGACTAGTAGAAATATCGTTGTGCCGTACCTCGCTACAGGACGAGTAGAAATAACGTTGTGCCGTACATCCCCACAGGACGAGTAGAAATAACGTTGTGCCGTACATCCCCACAGGACGAGTAGAGATAACGTTACGCCGTACTTAGCTACAGGACGAGTAGAAATAACGTTGTGCCGTACATCCCTACAGGACGAGTAGAAATATCGTTGTGCCGTACATCCCCACAGGACGAGTAGAAATAACGTTATGCCGTACCTCGCTACAGGACGAGTAGAAATAACGTTGTGCCGTACATCCCCACAGGACGAGTATAAATAACGTTACGCCGTACTTAGCTACAGGACGAGTAGAAATAACGTTGTGCCGTACATCCCTACAGGACGAGTAGAAATATCGTTGTGCCGTACATCCCCACAGGACGAGTAGAAATAACGTTATGCCGTACCTCGCTACAGGACGAGTAGAAATAACGTTGTGCCGTAACTCGGTACAGAACGAGTAGAAATAGCGTTATGCCGTACCTCGCCAGAGGACAAGTAGAATTAACGTTGTGCCGTACCTCGCTACAGGACGAGTAGAAATAACGTTGTGCCGTACCTCGGTACAGGACGAGTAGAAATAACGTTATGCCGTACCTCGCCAGAGGACGAGCAGAAATAACGTTGTGCATTACCTCGTTACAGGACGAGTAGAAATAACGTTGTGCCGTACCTCGCTACAGGACGAGTAGAAATAACGTTGTGCCGTACCTCGGTACAGAACGAGTAGAAATAACGTTATGCCGTACATCCCCACAGTACGAGTAGAAATAACGTTGTGCCGTACCTCGGTACAGGACGAGTAGAAATAACGTTATGCAGTACCTCGCCAGAGGACGAGCAGAAATAACGTTGTGCATTACCTCGTTACAGGACGAGTAGAAATAACGTTGTGCCGTACATCCCCACAGGACGAGTAGAAATAACGTTATGCCGTACCTCGTTACAGGACGAGTAGAAATAACGTTGTGCCGTACATCCCTACAGGACGAATAGAAATATCGTTGTGCTGTACCTCCCTACAGGACGAGTAGAAATAACGTTGTGCCGTACATCCCCACAGGACGAGTAGAAATAACGTTATGCCGTACCTCGCTACAGGATGAGTAGAAATAACGTTGTGCCGTACCTCGGTACAGAACAAGTAGAAATAGCATTATGCCGTACCTCGCCAGAGGACGAGTAGAATTAACGTTGTGCCGTACCTCGCTACAGGACGAGTAGAAATAACGTTGTGCCGTACCTCGGTACAGAACGAGTAGAAATAACGTTATGCCGTACATCCCCACAGTACGAGTAGAAATAACGTTGTGTCGTACCTCGCTACAGGACGAGTAGAAATAACGTTGTGCCGTACCTCGGTATTAGAGGACGAGTAGAAATAACGTTATGCCATTATTACCTCGCCAGGAGGACGAACGCAGAAATAACGATAATGCATTACCTCGTTACAGGACGAGTAAATAACGTTGTGCCGTACCTCGTTACAGGACGAGGTAGAAATAAAGTTGTGCCGTACATCCCACAGGTTGAATTAGAATAACGTTGTGCCGTACATCCCCACAGGACGAATTAGAAATAACGTTACGCCGTATTTAGCTGGGACGAGTAGAATAACGTTATTACCGTACATCCCTGGGACGAGTAGGAAATAACGTTGTGACGTACCCTCGGTAGAGGACAATAGAAATAACGTTATGCCATTACCTCATGGAGGACGAGGCAGAAATAACGATTATTACGTACCTCGTTACAGGACAGAGTAGAGAATAACTTGTGCCGTACCTCGTTACAGGACGAAGTAGAAATAAAAAGTTATTACGTACATCCCACAGGACGAAATTAGAAATAACGTTGTGCCGTACATCCCCACAGGACGAGTAGAAATAACGTTACGCCGTACTTAGCTACAGGACGAGTAGAAATAACGTTGTGCCGTACATCCCTACAGGACGAGTAGAAATAACGTTGTGCCGTACCTCGCTACAGGACGAGTAGAAATAACGTTGTGCCGTACCTCGGAACAGAACGAGTAGAAATAACATTGTGCCATACATCCTCACAGGACGAGTATAAATAACATTGTGTCGTACCTCGCCACAGAACGAGTATAAATAACGTTGTGTCGTACCTCGCATCAGAACGAGTAGAAATAACGTTGTGCCGTACCTCGCCACAGGATTAGTGTGGAATGTGTCTCGCTATAGGACCAGTAAAAATAACGTTGTGCCGTACCTCGCTACAGGACGAGTAGAAATAACGTTATGCCGTACATCCCCACAGTACGAGTAGAAATAACGTTGTGTCGTACCTCGCTACAGGACGAGTAGAAATAACGTTGTGCCGTACCTCGGTACAGGACGAGTAGAAATAACGTTATGACGTACCTCGCCAGAGGACGAGCAGAAATAACGTTGTGCATTACCTCGTTACAGGACGAGTAGAAATAACGTTGTGCCGTACATCCCAACAGGACGAGTAGAAATATCGTTGTGCCGTACCTCGCTACAGGACGAGTAGAAATAACGTTGTGCCGTACATCCCAACAGGACGAATAGAAATAACGTTGTGCCGTACATCCCCACAGGACGAGTAGAAATAACGTTACGCCGTACTTAGCTACAGGACGAGTAGAAATAACGTTGTGCCGTACATCCCTACAGGACGAGTAGAAATATCGTTGTGCCGTACCTCGCTACAGGACGAGTAGAAATAACGTTGTGCCGTACATCCCCACAGGACGAGTAGAAATAACGTTATGCCGTACCTCGCTACAGGATGAGTAGAAATAACGTTGTGCCGTACCTCGGTACAGAACAAGTAGAAATAGCATTATGCCGTACCTCGCCAGAGGACGAGTAGAATTAACGTTGTGCCGTACCTCGCTACAGGACGAGTAGAAATAACGTTGTGCCGTACCTCGGTACAGAACGAGTAGAAATAACGTTATGCCGTACATCCCCACAGTACGAGTAGAAATAACGTTGTGTCGTACCTCGCTACAGGACGAGTAGAAATAACGTTGTGACGTACCTCGGTAGAGGACGAGTAGAAATAACGTTATGCCGTACCTCGCCAGAGGACGAGCAGAAATAACGATGTGCATTACCTCGTTACAGGACGAGTAGAAATAACGTTGTGCCGTACCTCGTTACAGGACGAGTAGAAATAAAGTTGTGCCGTACATCCCCACAGGACGAGTAGAAATAATGTTGTGCCGTACATCCCCACAGGACGAGTAGAAATAACGTTACGCCGTATTTAGCTACAGGACGAGTAGAAATAACGTTGTGCCGTACATCACTACAGGACGAGTAGAAATAACGTTGTGCCGTACCTCGCTACAGGACGAGTAGAAATAACGTTGTGCCGTACCTCGGAACAGAACGAGTAGAAATAACATTGTGCCATACATCCCCACAGGACGAGTATAAATAACATTGTGTCGTACCTCGCCACAGAACGAGTATAAATAACGTTGTGTCGTACCTCGCATCAGAACGAGTAGAAATAACGTTGTGCCGTACCTCGCCACAGGATTAGTGTGGAATGTGTCTCGCTATAGGACCAGTAAAAATAACGTTGTGCCGTACCTCGCTACAGGACGAGTAGAAATAACGTTGTGCCGTACATCCCCACAGGACGAGTAGAAATAACGTTGTGCCGTACATCCCCACAGGACGAGTAGAAATAACGTTACGCCGTACTTAGCTACAGGACGAGTAGAAATAACGTTGTGCCGTACATCCCTACAGGACGAGTAGAAATAACGTTGTGCCGTACCTCGGTACAGGACGAGTAGAAATAACGTTATGCCGTACCTCGCCAGAGGACGAGCAGAAATAACGTTGTGCATTACCTCGTTACAGGACGAGTAGAAATAACGTTGTGCCGTACATCCCTACAGGACGAGTAGAAATATCGTTGTGCCGTACCTCGCTACAGGACGAGTAGAAATAACGTTGTGCCGTACATTTCCACAGGACGAGTAGAAATAACGTTGTGCCGTACATCCCCACAGGAAGAGTAGAAATAACGTTACGCCGTACTTAGCTACAGGACGAGTAGAAATAACGTTGTGCCGTACATCCCTACAGGACGAATAGAAATATCGTTGTGCTGTACCTCCCTACAGGACGAGTAGAAATAACGTTGTGCCGTACATCCCCACAGGACGAGTAGAAATAACGTTATGCCGTACCTCGCTACAGGACGAGTAGAAATAACGTTGTGCCGTACCTCGGTACAGAACGAGTAGAAATAGTGTTATGCCGTACCTCGCCAGAGGACGAGTAGAATTAACGTTGTGCCGTACCTCGCTACAGGACGAGTAGAAATAACGTTGTGCCGTACCTCGGTACAGAACGAGTAGAAATAACGTTATGCCGTACATCCCCACAGTACGAGTAGAAATAACGTTGTGTCGTACCTCGCTACAGGACGAGTAGAAATAACGTTGTGACGTACCTCGGTAGAGGACGAGTAGAAATAACGTTATGCCGTACCTCGCCAGAGGACGAGCAGAAATAACGATGTGCATTACCTCGTTACAGGACGAGTAGAAATAACGTTGTGCCGTACCTCGTTACAGGACGAGTAGAAATAAAGTTGTGCCGTACATCCCCACAGGACGAGTAGAAATAACGTTGTGCCGTACATCCCCACAGGACGAGTAGAAATAACGTTACGCCGTATTTAGCTACAGGACGAGTAGAAATAACGTTGTGCCGTACATCCCTACAGGACGAGTAGAAATAACGTTGTGCCGTACCTCGCTACAGGACGAGTAGAAATAACGTTGTGCCGTACCTCGCTACAGGACGAGTAGAAATAACGTTGTGCCGTACCTCGGTACAGAACGAGTAGAAATAACATTGTGCCATACATCCCCACAGGACGAGTAGAAATAACATTGTGTCGTACCTCGCCACAGAACGAGTATAAATAACGTTGTGTCGTACCTCGCATCAGAACGAGTATAAATAACGTTATGCCGTACCTCGCTACAGGACGAGTAGAAATAACGTTGTGCCGTACATCCCCACAGGACGAGTAGAAATAGAGTTATGCCGTACCTCGCCAGAGGACGAGTAGAATTAACGTTGTGCCGTACCTTGCTACAGGACGAGTATAAATAACGTTGTGCCGTACCTCGGTACAGAACGAGTAGAAATAACGTTATGCCGTACATCCCCACAGTACGAGTAGAAATAACGTTGTGCCGTACCTCGGTACAGGACGAGTAGAAATAACGTTATGCCGTACCTCGCCAGAGGACGAGCAGAAATAACGTTGTGCATTACCTCGTTACAGGACGAGTAGAAATAACGTTGTGCCGTACATCCCTACAGGACGAGTAGAAATAACGTTGTGCCGTACCTCGGTACAGAACGAGTAGAAATAGCGTTATGCCGTACCTCGCCAGAGGACGAGTAGAATTAACGTTGTGCCGTACCTCGCTACAGGACGAGTAGAAATAACGTTGTGCCGTAACTCGGTACAGAACGAGTAGAAATAACGTTATGCCGTACATCCCCACAGTACGAGTAGAAATAACGTTGTGTCGTACGTCGCTACAGGACGAGTAGAAATAACGTTGTGCCGTACCTCGGTACAGGACGAGTAGAAATAACGTTATGCCGTACATCGCCAGAGGACGAGCAGAAATAACGTTGTGCATTACCTCGTTACAGGACGAGTAGAAATAACGTTGTGCCGTACCTCGCTACAGGACGAGTAGAAATAAAGTTGTGCCGTACATCCCCACAGGACGAGTAGAAATAACGTTGTACCGTACATCCCCACAGGACGAGTAGAAATAAAGTTACGCCGTATTTAGCTACAGGACGAGTAGAAATAACGTTGTGCCGTACATCCCTACAGGACGAGTAGAAATAACGTTGTGCCGTACCTCGCTACAGGACGAGTAGAAATAACGTTGTGCCGTAAATCCCCACAGGACGAGTAGAAATAACGTTGTGCCGTACCTCGCTACAGGACGAGTCGAAATAACGTTGTGCCGTACATCCCCACAGGACGAGTAGAAAAAACGTTGTGGGGTACCTCGCTACAGGACGAGTAGAAATAACGTTGTGCCGTACCTCGGTACAGAACGAGTAGAAATAGCGTTATGCCGTACCTCGCCAGAGGACGAGTAGAATTAACGTTGTGCCGTACCTCGCTACAGGACGAGTAGAAATAACGTTGTGTCGTACCTCGCTACAGGACGAGTATAAATAACGTTGTGCCGTACCTCGGTACAGGATGAGTAGAAATAACGTTATGCCGTACCTCGCCAGAGGACGAGCAGAAATAACGTTGTGCATTACCTCGTTACAGGACGAGTAGAAATAACGTTGTGCCGTACCTCGCTACTGGACGAGTAGAAATAACGTTGTGCCGTACATCCCCACAGGACGAGTAGAAATAACGTTGTGCCGTACATCCCCACAGGACGAGTAGAAATAACGTTACGCCGTACTTAGCTACAGGACGAGTAGAAATAACGCTGTGCCGTACATCCCCACAGGACGAGTAGAAATAACGTTGTGCCGTACCTCGCTACAGGACGAGTAGAAATAACGTTGTGCCGTACCTCGGTACAGAACGAGTAGAAATAACATTGTGCCATACATCCCCACAGGACGAGTAGAAATAACATTGTGTCGTACCTCGCCACAGAACGAATATAAATAACGTTGTGTCGTACCTCGCATCAGAACGAGTAGAAATAACGTTGTGCCGTACCTCGCCACAGGATTAGTGTAGAATGTGTCTCGCTACAGGACCAGTAGAAATAACGTTACGCCGTACTTAGCTACTGGATTAGTAGAAATAACGTTTTGTTGTACCTCGCTACAGGGGGAGTAGAAATAACGTTACGCCATACTTAGCTACAGGATGAGTAGAAATAACTTTTTGTGGTACCTCGCTGCAGGAAGAGTAGAAATAGCGTTACGCCGTACTTAGCTACAGGATGAGTAGAAATAACGTTTTGTTGTACCTCGCTACAGGATGAGTAGAAATAACGTTTTGTTGTAACTCGCTACAAGATGAGTAGAAATAACGTTACGCCGTACTTAGCTACAGGATGAGTAGAAATAACTTTGTGCCGTACCTCGGTACAGAACGAGTAGAAATAGCGTTATGCCGTACCTCGCCAGAGGACGAGTAGAATTAACGTTGTGCCGTACCTCGCTACAGGACGAGTATAAATAACGTTGTGCCGTACCTCGGTACAGAACGAGTAGAAATAACGTTATGCCGTACATCCCCACAGTACGAGTAGAAATAACGTTGTGCCGTACCTCGGTACAGGACGAGTAGAAATAACGTTATGCAGTACCTCGCCAGAGGACGAGCAGAAATAACGTTGTGCATTACCTCGTTACAGGACGAGTAGAAATAACGTTGTGCCGTACATCCCTACAGGACGAGTAGAAATATCGTTGTGACGTACCTCGCTACAGGACGAGTAGAAATAACGTTGTGCCGTACATCCCCACAGGACGAGTAGAAATAACGTTATGCCGTACCTCGCTACAGGACGAGTAGAAATAACGTTGTGCCGTACCTCGGTACAGAACGAGTAGAAATAGCGTTATGCCGTACCTCGCCAGAGGACAAGTAGAATAACGTTGTGCCGTACCTCGCTACAGGACGAGTAGAAATAACGTTGTGCCGTACCTCGGTACAGAACGAGTAGAAATAACGTTATGCCGTACATCCCCACAGTACGAGTAGAAATAACGTTGTGTCGTACCTCGCTACAGGACGAGTAGAAATAACGTTGTGCCGTACCTCGGTACAGGACGAGTAGAAATAACGTTATGCCGTACCTCGCCAGAGGACGAGCAGAAATAACGTTGTGCATTACCTCGTTACAGGACGAGTAGAAATAACGTAGTGCCGTACCTCGCTACAGGACGAGTAGAAATAAAGTTGTGCCGTACATCCCCACAGGACGAGTAGAAATAGCGTTGTACCGTACATCCCCACAGGACGAGTAGAAATAACTTTACGCCGTATTTAGCTACAGGACGAGTAGAAATAACGTTGTGCCGTACATCCCTACAGGACGAGTAGAAATAATGTTGTGCCGTACCTCGCTACAGGACGAGTAGAAATAACGTTGTGCCGTACATCCCCACAGGACGAGTAGAAATAACGTTGTGCCGTACCTCGCTACAGGACGAATAGAAATAACGTTGTGCCGTACATCCCCACAGGACGAGTAGAAAAAACGTTGTGCCGTACCTCGCTACAGGACGAGTAGAAATAACGTTGTGCCGTACCTCGGTACAGGACGAGTAGAAATAACGTTATGCCATACCTCGCCAGAGGACGAGCAGAAATAACGTTGTGCATTACCTCGTTACAGGACGAGTAGAAATAACGTTGTGCCGTACATCCCTACAGGACGAGTAGAAATATCGTTGTGCCGTAACTCGCTACAGGACGAGTAGAAATAACGTTGTGCCGTACATCCCCACAGGACGAGTAGAAATAACGTTATGCCGTACCTCGCTACAGGACGAGTATAAATAACGTTGTGCCGTACCTCGGTACAGAACGAGTAGAAATAACGTTATGCCGTACATCCCCACAGTACGAGTAGAAATAACGTTGTGCCGTACATCCCTACAGGACGAGTAGAAATAACGTTGTGCCGTACCTCGGTACAGGACGAGTAGAAATAACGTTATGCCGTACCTCGCCAGAGGACGAGCAGAAATAACGTTGTGCATTACCTCGTTACAGGACGAGTAGAAATAACGTTGTGCCGTACATCCCTACAGGACGAGTAGAAATATCGTTGTGCCGTACCTCGCTACAGGACGAGTAGAAATAACGTTGTGCCGTACATCCCCACAGGACGAGTAGAAATAACGTTGTGCCGTACCTCGCTACAGGACGAGTAGAAATAACGTTGTGCCGTACCTCGGTACAGAACGAGTAGAAATAACGTTATGCCGTACATCCCCACAGTACGAGTAGAAATAACGTTGTGCCGTACATCCCTACAGGACGAGTAGAAATAACGTTGTGCCGTACCTCGGTACAGGACGAGTAGAAATAACGTTATGCCGTACCTCGCCAGAGGACGAGCAGAAATAACGTTGTGCATTACCTCGTTACAGGACGAGTAGAAATAACGTTGTGCCGTACATCCCTACAGGACGAGTAGAAATATCGTTGTGCCGTACCTCGCTACAGGACGAGTAGAAATAACGTTGTGCCGTACATCCCCACAGGACGAGTAGAAATAACGTTGTGCCGTACCTCGCTACAGGACGAGTAGAAATAACGTTGTGCCGTACCTCGGTACAGAACGAGTATAAATAGCGTTATGCCGTACCTCGCCAGAGGACGAGTAGAATTAACGTTGTGCCGTACCTCGCTACAGGAGGATTAGAAATAACGTTGTGTCGTACCTCGCTACAGGACGAGAATAAATAACGTTGTGCCGTACCTCGGTACAGGATGAGTAGAAATAACGTTATGCCGTACCTCGCCAGAGGACGAGCAGAAATAACGTTGTGCATTACCTCGTTACAGGACGAGTAGAAATAACGTTGTGCCGTACCTCGCTACTGGACGAGTAGAAATAACGTTGTGCCGTACATCCCCACAGGACGAGTAGAAATAACGTTGTGCCGTACATCCCCACAGGACGAGTAGAAATAACGTTACGCCGTATTTAGCTACAGGACGAGTAGAAATAACGTTGTGCCGTACCTCCCCACAGGACGAGTAGAAATAACGTTGTGCCGTACCTCGCTACAGGACGAGTAGAAATAACGTTGTGCCGTACCTCGGTACAGAACGAGTAGAAATAACATTGTGCCATACATCCCCACAGGACGAGTAGAAATAACATTGTGTCGTACCTCGCCACAGAACGAGTATAAATAACGTTGTGTCGTACCTCGCATCAGAACGAGTAGAAATAACGTTGTGCCGTACCTCGCCACAGGATTAGTGTAGAATGTGTCTCGCTACAGGACCAGTAGAAATAACGTTACGCCGTACTTAGCTACTGGATTAGTAGAAATAACGTTTTGTTGTACCTCGCTACAGGGGGAGTAGAAATAACGTTACGCCATACTTAGCTACAGGATGAGTAGAAATAACGTTTTGTTGTACCTCGCTACAGGATGAATAGAAATAACGTTTTGTTGTACCTCGCTACAAGATGAGTAGAAATAACGTTACGCCGTACTTAGCTACAGGATGAGTAGAAATAACGTTGTGCCGTACCTCGGTACAGAACGAGTAGAAATAGCGTTATGCCGTACCTCGCCAGAGGACGAGTAGAATTAACGTTGTGCCGTACCTCGCTACAGGACGAGTATAAATAACGTTGTGCCGTACCTCGGTACAGAACGAGTAGAAATAACGTTATGCCGTACATCCCCACAGTACGAGTAGAAATAACGTTGTGCCGTACCTCGGTACAGGACGAGTAGAAATAACGTTATGCAGTACCTCGCCAGAGGACGAGCAGAAATAACGTTGTGCATTACCTCGTTACAGGACGAGTAGAAATAACGTTGTGCCGTACATCCCTACAGGACGAGTAGAAATATCGTTGTGCCGTACCTCGCTACAGGACGAGTAGAAATAACGTTGTGCCGTACATCCCCACAGGACGAGTAGAAATAACGTTATGCCGTACCTCGCTACAGGACGAGTAGAAATAACGTTGTGCCGTACCTCGGTGCAGAACGAGTAGAAATAGCGTTATGCCGTACCTCGCCAGAGGACAAGTAGAATTAACGTTGTGCCGTACCTCGCTACAGGACGAGTAGAAATAACGTT
>JAHLWY010001808.1:0-14954 GCA_020002185.1 Paraescarpia echinospica
TGTGTGTCCATGTGTAACAAGTGGATAGAAACGGTCTAAGTGTAGATGTGTGTCCACGTGTAACAAGTGGATAGAAGCGGTCTCAGTGTAGATGTGTGTCCATGTGTAACAAGTGGATAGAAGCGATCTCAGTGTAGATGTGTGTCCACGTGTAACCAGTGGACAGAAGCGATCTCAGTGTAGATGTATGTCCATGTGTAACCAGTGGATAGAAGCGGTCTCAGTGTAGATGTGTGTCCATGTGTAAAAGTGGATAGAAGCGGACTCAGTGTATATGTGTGTCCATGTGTAACAAGTGGATAGAAGCGATCTCAGTGTAGATGTGTGTCCATGTGTAACCAGTGGATAGAAGCGGTCACAGTGTAGATGTGTGTCCATGTGTTACAACTGGATTGAAGCGGTCTCAGTGTAGATGTGTTTCCATGTGTAACAAGTGGATAGAAGAGGTCTCAGTGTAAATGTGTGTCCACGTGTAACAAGTGGATAGAAACGGTCTAAGTGTAGATGTGTGTCCATGTGTAACAAGTGGATAGAAGCAGTCTCAGTGTAGATGTGTGTCCATGTGTAACAAGTGGATAGAAGCGATCTCAGTGTATATGTGTGTACATGTGTAACAAGTGGATAGAAGCGGTCTCATTGTAAGAGTGCGTCCATGTGTATCAAGTGGATATAAGCGGTCTCAGTGTAGATGTGTTTCCATGTGTAACAAGTGGATAGAAGCGGTCTCAGTGTAGATGTGTGTCAATATGTAACAAATGGATAGAAGCGGTTTCAGTGTAGATGTGTGTCCATGTGTAACAAGTGGATATAACCTGTTTCAGTGTAGATGAGTGTCCATGTGTAACAGGTGGATAGAAACGGTCTCAGTATAGATGTGTTTCCATGTGTAACAAGTGGATAGAAGCGGTCTCAGTGTATATGTGTGTCCATGTGTAACAAGTGGATAGAAGCGGTCTCATTGTTGGTGTGTGTCCATGTGTAACCAGTGGATAGAAGCGGTCACAGTGTAGATGTGTGTCCATGTGTAACAATTGGACAGAAACGGTCTCAGTGTAGATGTGTGTCCATGCGTAACAAGTGGATAGAAGCGGTCTCAGTGTAGATGTGTGTCCATGTGTAACAAGTGGATATAAGCGGTCACAGTGTAGATGTGTGTCCATGTGTAACAAGTGGATATAAGCGGTCACAGTGTTGATGTGTGTATAGGTGTAACAAGTGAATAGAAGCGGTCTCAGTGTAGATGTTTGTCCATGTGTAACAAGAGGATAGAAGCGGTCACAGTGTAGATGTGTGTCCATGAGTAACAAGTGGATAGAAGCGGTCACAGTGTTGATGTGTGTCCATGTGCAACAAGTGGATAGAAGCGGTCTCAGTGTAGATGTGTGTCCATGTGTAACAAGTGGATAGAAGTGGTCTCAGTGTAGATGTGTGTCCATGTGTATCAAGTGGATAGAAGCGGTCTCAGTGTAGATGTGTTTCCATGTGTAACAAGTGGATAGAAGCGGTCTCGGTGTAGATGTGTGTCAATATGTAACAAGTGAATAGAAGCGGTTTCACTGTAGATGTGTGTCCATGTGTAACAAGTGGATAGAACTGGTTTCAGTGTAGATGAGTGTCCATGTGTAACAGGTGGATAGAACCGGTCTCAGTGTAGATGTGTGTCCATGTGCAACAAGTGGATAGAAGCGGTCTCAATGTAGATGTGTGTCCATGTGTAACAAGTGGATAGAAGCGGTCTCAGTGTATATGTATGCCCATGTGTAACAAGTGGATAGAAGCGGTCTCAGTGTAGATGTGTGTCTATGTGTAATCAGTGGATAGAAGCGGTCATAGTGGAGATGTGTTTCCATGTGTAACAAGTGGATAGAAGAGGTCTCAGTGTAAATGTGTGTCCATGTGTAACAAGTGGATAGAAGCGGTCTCAGTGTAGATGTGTGTCCATGTGTAACAAATGGATAGAAGCGATCTCAGTGTAGATGTGTGTCCATGTGTAACCAGTGGATAGAAGCGGTCACAGTGTAGATGTGTGTCCATGTGTTACAACTGGATTGAAGCGGTCTCAGTGTAGATGTGTTTCCATGTGTAACAAGTGGATAGAAGAGGTCTCAGTGTAAATGTGTGTCCATGTGTAACAAGTGGATAGAAACGGTCTAAGTGTAGATGTGTGTCCATGTGTAACAAGTGGATAGAAGCAGTCTCAGTGTAGATGTGTGTCCATGTGTAACAAGTGGATATAAGCGGTCACAGTGTATATATGTGTCCATGAGTAACAAGTGGATACAAGCGGTCACAGTGTAGATGTGTGTCCATGTGTAACAAGTGGATATAAGCGGTCACAGTGTTGATGTGTGTCCAGGTGTAACAAGTGGATAGAAGCGGTCTCAGTGTAGATGTGTGTCCATGTGTAACAAGTGGATAGAAGCGGTCTCAGTGTAGATGTGTGTCCATGTGTAACAAGTGGATAGACGCGGTCTCAGTGTAGTTGTGTGTCTATGTGTAACCAGAGGATAGAAGCGGTCTCAGTGTAGATGTGTGTCCATGTGTAACAAGTGGATATAAGAGGTCACAGTGTAGATGTGTGTCCATGTGTAACAAGTGGATATAAGCGGTCACAGTGTAGATGTGTGTCCATGTGTAACAAGTGGATAGAAGCGGTCTCAGAGTAGATGTGTGTCCATGTGTAACAAGTGGATAGA
This sequence comes from Paraescarpia echinospica, assembly GCA_020002185.1. Classification (NCBI taxonomy): domain Eukaryota; kingdom Metazoa; phylum Annelida; class Polychaeta; order Sabellida; family Siboglinidae; genus Paraescarpia; species Paraescarpia echinospica. Next base: position 2,697 of record JAHLWY010001808.1, read on the forward strand.
AGCGGTCTCAGTGTAGATGTGTGTACATGTGTAACAAGTGGATAGAAGCGGTCTCATTGTAGGAGTGTGTCCATGTGTATCAAGTGGATATAAGCGGTCTCAGTGTAGATGTGTTTCCATGTGTAACAAGTGGATAGAAGCGGTCTCAGTGTAGATGTGTGTCAATATGTAACAAGTGGATAGAAGCGGTTTCAGTGTAGATGTGTGTCCATGTGTAACAAGTGGATAGAACCTGTTTCAGTGTAGATGAGTGTCCATGTGTAACAGGTGGATAGAAACGGTCTCAGTATAGATGTGTGTCCATGTGTAACAAGTGGATAGAAGCGGTCTCAGTGTATATGTGTGTCCATGTGTAACAAGTGGATAGAAGCGGTCTCATTGTTGGTGTGTGTCCATGTGTAACCAGTGGATAGAAGCGGTGACAGTGTAGATGTGTGTCCATGTGTAACAAGTGGATAGAAGCGGCCTCAGTGTAGATGTGTGTCCATGAGTAACAAGTGGATAGAAGCGATCTCAGTGTAGATGTGTGTCCACGTGTAACCAGTGGATAGAAGCGGTCTCAGTGTAGATGTATGTCCATGTGTAACCAGTGGATAGAAGCGGTCTCAGTGTAGATGTGTGTCCATGTGTAAAAGTGGATAGAAGCGGACTCAGTGTATATGTGTGTCCATGTGTAACAAGTGGATAGAAGCGATCTCAGTGTAGATGTGTGTACATGTGTAACCAGTGGATAGAAGCGGTCACAGTGTAGATGTGTGTCCATGTGTTACAACTGGATTGAAGCGGTCTCAGTGTAGATGTGTTTCCATGTGTAACAAGTGGATAGAAGAGGTCTCAGTGTAAATGTGTGTCCATGTGTAACAAGTGGATAGAAACGGTCTAAGTGTAGATGTGTGTCCATGTGTAACAAGTGGATAGAAGCAGTCTCAGTGTAGATGTGTGTCCATGTGTAACAAGTGGATATAAGCGGTCACAGTGTAGATGTGTGTCCATGAGTAACAAGTGGATATAAGCGGTCACAGTGTAGATGTGTGTCCATGTGTAACAAGTGGATATAAGCGGTCCTGATGTTGATGTGTGTCCAGGTGCAACAAGTGGATAGAAGCGGTCTCAGTGTAGATGTGTGTCTATGTGTAATCAGTGGATAGAAGCGGTCATAGTGGAGATGTGTTTCCATGTGTAACAAGTGGATAGAAACGGTCTCAGTATAGATGTGTTTCCATGTGTAACAAGTGGATAGAAGCGGTCTCAGTGTATATGTGTGTCCATGTGTAACAAGTGGATAGAAGCGGTCTCATTGTTGGTGTGTGTCCATGTGTAACCAGTGGATAGAAGCGGTCACAGTGTAGATGTGTGTCCATGTGTAACAATTGGACAGAAACGGTCTCAGTGTAGATGTGTGTCCATGTGTAACAAGTGGATAGAAGCGGTCTCAGTGTAGATGTGTGTCCATGTGTAACAAGTGGATAGAAGCGGTCACAGTGTAGATGTGTGTCCATGAGTAACAAGTGGATAGAAGCGGTCACAGTGTTGATGTGTGTCCATGTGTAACAAGTGGATAGAAGCGGTCTCAGTGTAGATGTTTGTCCATGTGTAACAAGTGGACAGAAGAGGTCTCAGTGTAAATGTGTATCCATGTGTAACAAGTGGATAGAAACGGTCTAAGTGTAGATGTGTGTCCATGTGTAACAAGTGGATAGAAGCGGTCTCAGTGTAGATGTGTGTCCATGTGTAACAAGTGGATAGAAGTGGTCTCAGTGTAGATGTTAGTCCATGTGTATCAAGTGGATAGAAGCGGTCTCAGTGTAGATGTGTTTCCATGTGTAACAAGTGGATAGAAGCGGTCTCGGTGTAGATGTGTGTCAATATGTAACAAGTGAATAGAAGCGGTTTCACTGTAGATGTGTGTCCATGTGTAACAAGTGGATAGAAGCGGTCACAGTGTAGTTGTGTGTCCATGTGTAACAAGTGGATATAAACGGTCACAGTGTTGATGTGTGTCCAGGTGTAACAAGTGATTAGAAGCGGTCTCAGTGTAGATGTTTGTCCATGTGTAACAAGAGGATAGAAGCGGTCACAGTGTAGATGTGTGTCCATGAGTAACAAGTGGATAGAAGCGGTCACAGTGTAGATGTGTGTCCATGTGTAACAAGTGGATAGAAGCGGTCTCAGTGTAGATGTGTGTCCATGTGTAACAAGTGGATAGAAGCGGTCTCAGTGTTGATGTGTGTCCAGGTGTAACAAGTGGATAGAAGCGGTCTCAGTGTAGATGTGTGTCCATGTGTAACAAGTGGATAGAAACGGTCTCAGTGTAGATGTGTGTCCATGTGTAACAAGTGGATAGACGCGGTCTCAGTGTAGTTGTGTGTCTATGTGTAACCAGAGGATAGAAGCGGTCTCAGTGTAGATGTGTGTCCATGTGTAACAAGTGGATATAAGAGGTCACAGTGTAGATGTGTGTCCATGTGTAACAAGTGGATATAAGCGGTCACAGTGTAGATGTGTGTCCATGTGTAACAAGTGGATAGAAGCGGTCTCAGAGTAGATGTGTGTCCATGTGTAACAAGTGGATAGAAGCGGTCTCAGTGTAGATGTGTGTCCATGTGTAACAAATGGATAGAAGCGATCTCAGTGTATATGTGTGTACATGTGTAACAAGTGGATAGAAGCGGTCTCATTGTAGGAGTGTGTCCATGTGTATCAAGTGGATATAAGCGGTCTCAGTGTAGATGTGTTTCAATGTGTAACAAGTGGATAGAAGCGGTCTCAGTGTAGATGTGTGTCAATATGTAACAAGTGGATAGAAGCGGTTTCAGTGTAGATGTGTGTCCATGTGTAACAAGTGGATAGAACCTGTTTCAGTGTAGATGAGTGTCCATGTGTAACAGGTGGATAGAAACGGTCTCAGTATAGATGTGTGTCCATGTGTAACAAGTGGATAGAAGCGGTCTCAGTGTATATGTGTGTCCATGTGTAACAAGTGGATAGAAGCGGTCTCATTGTTGGTGTGTGTCCATGTGTAACCAGTGGATAGAAGCGGTCACAGTGTAGATGTGTGTCCATGTGTAACAAGTGGATAGAAGCGGCCTCAGTGTAGATGTGTGTCCATGAGTAACATGTGGATAGAAGCGATCTCAGTGTAGATGTGTGTCCACGTGTAACCAGTGGATAGAAGCGGTCTCAGTGTAGATGTATGTCCATGTGTAACCAGTGGATAGAAGCGGTCTCAGTGTAGATGTGTGTCCATGTGTAAAAGTGGATAGAAGCGGACTCAGTGTATATGTGTGTCCATGTGTAACAAGTGGATAGAAGCGATCTCAGTGTAGATGTGTGTCCATGTGTAACCAGTGGATAGAAGCGGTCACAGTGTAGATGTGTGTCCATGTGTTACAACTGGATTGAAGCGGTCTCAGTGTAGATGTGTTTCCATGTGTAACAAGTGGATAGAAAAGGTCTCAGTGTAAATGTGTGTCCATGTGTAACAAGTGGATAGAAACGGTCTAAGTGTAGATGTGTGTCCATGTGTAACAAGTGGATAGAAGCAGTCTCAGTGTAGATGTGTGTCCATGTGTAACAAGTGGATATAAGCGGTCACAGTGTAGATGTGTGTCCATGAGTAAAAAGTGGATATAAGCGGTCACAGTGTAGATGTGTGTCCATGTGTAACAAGTGGATATAAGCGGTCACAGTGTTGATGTGTGTCCAGGTGTAACAAGTGGATAGAAGCGGTCTCAGTGTAGATGTGTGTCTATGTGTAATCAGTGGATAGAAGCGGTCATAGTGGAGATGTGTTTCCATGTGTAACAAGTGGATAGAAGAGGTCTCAGTGTAAATGTGTGTCCATGTGTAACAAGTGGATAGAAACGGTCTAAGTGTAGATGTGTGTCCATGTGTAACAAGTGGATAGAAGCGGTCTCAGTGTAGATGTGTGTCCATGTGTAACAAGTGGATAGAAGCGATCTCAGTGTAGATGTGTGTCCACGTGTAACCAGTGGATAGAAGCGGTCTCAGTGTAGATGTATGTCCATGTGTAACCAGTGGATAGAAGCGGTCTCAGTGTAGATGTGTGTCCGTGTGTAAAAGTGGATAGAAGCGGACTCAGTGTATATTTGTGTCCATGTGTAACAAGTGGATAGAAGCGATCTCAGTGTAGATGTGTGTCCATGTGTAACCAGTGGATAGAAGCGGTCACAGTGTAGATGTGTGTCCATGCGTAACAAGTGGATATAAGCGGTCACAGTGTAGATGTGTGTCTATGTGTAACAAGTGGATATAAGCGGTCACAGTGTTGATGTGTGTCCAGGTGTAACAAGTGGATAGAAGCGGTCTCAGTGTAGATGTGTGGCCATGTGTAACAAGTGGATAGAAACGGTCTCAGTGTAGATGTGTGTCCATGTGTAACAAGTGGATAGAAGCGGTCTCAGTGTAGTTGTGTGTCTATGTGTAACCAGAGGATAGAAGCGGTCTCAGTGTAGATGTGTGTCCATGTGTAACAAGTGGATATAAGCGGTCACAGTGTAGATGTGTGTCCATGTGTAACAAGTGGATATAAGCGGTCTCAGTGTAGATGTGTGTCCATGTGTAACAAGTGGATAGAAGCGGTCTCAGTGTAGATGTGTGTCCATGTGTAACAAGTGGATAGAAGCGGTCTCAGTGTAGATGTGTGTCCATGTGTAACAAGTGGATAGAAGCGATCTCAGTGTATATGTGTGTACATGAGTAACAAGTGGATAGAAGCGGTCTCAGTGTAGATGTGTGTCCATGTGTAACAAGTGGATAGAAGCGGTCTCAGTGTAGATGTGTGTCCATGTGTAACAAGTGGATATAAGCGGTCACAGTGTTGATGTGTGTCCAGGTGTAACAAGTGGATAGAAGCGTTCTCAGTGTAGATGTGCGTCCATGTGTAACAATTGGATAGAAACGGTCTCAGTGTAGATGTGTGTCCATGTGTAACAAGTGGATAGAAGCGGTCTCAGTGTAGATGTGTGTCCATGTGTAACAAGTGGATAGAAGCGATCTCAGTGTAGATGTGTGTCCATGTGTAACAAGTGGATAGAAGCGATCTCAGTGTAGATGTGTGTCCACGTGTAACCAGTGGATAGAAGCGGTCTCAGTGTAGATGTGTGTCCATGTGTAACCAGTGGATAGAAGCGGTCTCAGTGTACATGTGTGTCCATGTGTAAAAGTGGATAGAAGCGGACTCAGTGTATATGTGTGTCCATGTGTAACAAGTGGATAGAAGCGATCTCAGTGTAGATGTGTGTCCACGTGTAACCAGTGGATAGAAGCGGTCTCAGTGTAGATGTATGTCCATGTGTAACCAGTGGATAGAAGCGGTCTCAGTGTAGATGTGTGTCCATGTGTAAAAGTGGATAGAAGCGGACTCAGTGTATATGTGTGTCCATGTGTAACAAGTGGATAGAAGCGATCTCAGTGTAGATGTGTGTCCATGTGTAACCAGTGGATAGAAGCGGTCACATTGTAGATGTGTGTCCATGTGTTACAACAGGATTGAAGCGGTCTCAGTGTAGATGTGTTTCCATGTGTAACAAGTGGATAGAAGAGGTCTCAGTGTAAATGTGTGTCCACGTGTAACAAGTGGAAAGAAACGGTCTAAGTGTAGATGTGTGTCCATGTGTAACAAGTGGATAGAAGCAGTCTCAGTGTAGATGTGTGTCCATGTGTAACAAGTGGATATAAGCGGTCACAGTGTAGATGTGTGTCCATGAGTAACAAGTGGATATAAGCGGTCACAGTGAAGATGTGTGTCCATGTGTAACAAGTGGATATAAGCGGTCACAGTGTTGATGTGTGTCCAGGTGTAAAAAGTGGATAGAAGCGATCTCAGTGTAGATGTGTGTCCATGTGTAACAAGTGGATAGAAACGGTCTCAGCGTAGATGTGTGTCCATGTGTAACAAGTGGATAGAAGCGGTCTCAGTGTAGATGTGTGTCCATGTGTAACAAGTGGATATAAGAGGTCACAGTGTAGATGTGTGTCCATGTGTAACAAGTGGATATAAGCGGTCACAGTGTAGAAGTGTGTCCAGGTGTAACAAGTGAATAGAAGCGGTCTCAGTGTAGATGTGTGTCCATGTGTAACAAGTGGATAGAAGCGGTCTCAGAGTAGATGTGTGTCCATGTGTAACAAGTGGATAGAAGCGGTCTCAGTGTAGATGTGTGTCCATGTGTAACAAGTGGATAGAAGCGATCTCAGTGTATATGTGTGTACATGTGTAACAAGTGGATAGAAGCGGTCTCATTGTAGGAGTGCGTCCATGTGTATCAAGTGGATATAAGCGGTCTCAGTGTAGATGTGTTTTCATGTGTAACAAGTGGATAGAAGCGGTCTCAGTGTAAATGTGTGTCAATATGTAACAAATGGATAGAAGCGGTTTCAGTGTAGATGTGTGTCCATGTGTAATAAGTGGATATAACCTGTTTCAGTGTAGATGAGTGTCCATGTGTAACAGGTGGATAGAAACGGTCTCAGTATAGATGTGTGTCCATGTGTAACAAGTGGATAGAAGCGGTCTCAGTGTAGATGTGTGTCCATGTGTAACAAGTGGATAGAAGCGGTCTCAGTGTTGGTGTGTGTCCATGTGTAACCAGTGGATAGAAGCGGTCACAGTGTAGATGTGTGTCCATGTGTAACAATTGGACAGAAACGGTCTCAGTGTAGATGTGTGTCCATGCGTAACAAGTGGATAGAAGCGGTCTCAGTGTAGATGTGTGTCCATGTGTAACAAGTGGATATAAGCGGTCACAGTGTAGATGTGTGTCCATGTGTAACAAGTGGATATAAGCGGTCACAGTGTTGATGTGTGTCCAGGTGTAACAAGTGATTAGAAGCGGTCTCAGTGTAGATGTTTGTCCATGTGTAACAAGAGGATAGAAGCGGTCACAGTGTAGATGTGTGTCCATGAGTAACAAGTGGATAGAAGCGGTCACAGTGTTGATGTGTGTCCATGTGTAACAAGTGGATAGAAGCGGTATCAGTGTAGATGTGTGTCAATGTGTAACAAGTGGATAGAAGTGGTCTCAGTGTAGATGTTAGTCCATGTGTATCAAGTGGATAGAAGCGGTCTCAGTGTAGATGTGTTTCCATGTGTAACAAGTGGATAGAAGCGGTCTCGGTGTAGATGTGTGTCAATATGTAACAAGTGAATAGAAGCGGTTTCACTGTAGATGTGTGTCCATGTGTAACAAGTGGATAGAACTGGTTTCAGTGTAGATGAGTGTCCATGTGTAACAGGTGGATAGAACCGGTCTCAGTGTAGATGTGTGTCCATGTGCAACAAGTGGATAGAAGCGGTCTCAATGTAGATGTGTGTCCATGTGTAACAAGTGGATAGAAGCGGTCTCAGTGTATATGTATGTCCATGTGTAACAAGTTGATAGAAGCGGTCTCAGTGTAGATGTGTGTCTATGTGTAATCAGTGGATAGAAGCGGTCATAGTGGAGATGTGTTTCCATGTGTAACAAGTGGAGAGAAGAGGTCTCATTGTAAATGTGTGTCCATGTGTAACAAGTGGATAGAAACGGTCTAAGTGTAGATGTGTGTCCACGTGTAACAAGTGGATAGAAGCGGTCTCAGTGTAGATGTGTGTCCATGTGTAACAAGTGGATAGAAGCGATCTCAGTGTAGATGTGTGTCCACGTGTAACCAGTGGACAGAAGCGATCTCAGTGTAGATGTATGTCCATGTGTAACCAGTGGATAGAAGCGGTCTCAGTGTAGATGTGTGTCCATGTCTAAAAGTGGATAGAAGCGGACTCAGTGTATATGTGTGTCCATGTGTAACAAGTGGATAGAAGCGATCTCAGTGTAGATGTGTGTCCATGTGTAACCAGTGGATAGAAGCGGTCACAGTGTAGATGTGTGTCCATGTGCTACAACTGGATTGAAGCGGTCTCAGTGTAGATGTGTTTCCATGTGTAACAAGTGGATAGAAGAGGTCTCAGTGTAAATGTGTGTCCATGTGTAACAAGTGGATAGAAACGGTCTAAGTGTAGATGTGTGTCCATGTGTAACAAGTGGATAGAAGCGGTCTCAGTGTAGATGTGTGTCCATGTGTAACAAGTGGATAGAAGCGGTCTCAGTGTAGATGTGTGTCCATGTGTAACAAGTGGATATAAGCGGTCACAGTGTAGATGTGTGTCTATGTGTAACAAGTGGATATAAGCGGTCACAGTGTTGATGTGTGTCCAGGTGTAACAAGTGGATAGAAGCGGTCTCAGTGTAGATGTGTGTCCATGTGTAACAAGTGGATAGAAACGGTCTCAGTGTAGATGTGTGTCCATGTGTAACAAGTGGATAGAAGCGGTCTCAGTGTAGTTGTGTGTCTATGTGTAACCAGAGGATAGAAGCGGTCTCAGGGTAGATGTGTGTCCATGTGTAACAAGTGGATATAAGAGGTCACAGTGTAGATGTGTGTCCATGTGTAACAAGTGGATATAAGCGGTCACAGTGTAGATGTGTGTCCATGTGTAACAAGTGAATAGAAGCGGTCTCAGAGTAGATGTGTGTCCATGTGTAACAAGCGGATAGAAGCGGTCTCAGTGTAGATGTGTGTCCATGTGTAACAAGTGGATAGAAGCGATCTCAGTGTATATGTGTGTACATGTGTAACAAGTGGATAGAAGCGGTCTCAGTGTAGATGTGTGTCCATGTGTAACAAGTGGATAGAAGCGGTCTCAGTGTAGATGTGTGTCCATGTGTAACAAGTGGATATAAGCGGTCACAGTGTTGATGTGTGTCCAGGTGTAACAAGTGGATAGAAGCGTTCTCAGTGTAGATGTGCGTCCATGTGTAACAAGTGGATAGAAACGGTCTCAGTGTAGATGTGTGTCCATGTGTAACAAGTGGATAGAAGCGGTCTCAGTGTAGATGTGTGTCCATATGTAACAAGTGGATAGAAGCGATCTCAGTGTAGATGTGTGTCCATGTGTAACAAGTGGATAGAAGCGATCTCAGTGTAGATGTGTGTCCACGTGTAACCAGTGGATAGAAGCGGTCTCAGTGTAGATGTGTGTCCATGTGTAACCAGTGGATAGAAGCGGTCTCAGTGTACATGTGTGTCCATGTGTAAAAATGGATAGAAGCGGATACAGTGTATATGTGTGTCCATGTGTAACAAGTGGATAGAAGCGATCTCAGTGTAGATGTGTGTCCATGTGTAACCAGTGGATAGAAGCGGTCACAGTGTAGATGTGTGTCCATGTGTAACAACTGGATAGAAGCGGTCTCAGTGTAGATGTGTGTCCATGTGTAACAATTGGACAGAAACTGTCTCAGTGTAGATGTGTGTCCATGTGTAACAAGTGGATAGAAGCGGTCTCAGTGTAGATGTGTGTCCATGTGTAACAAGTGGATATAAGCGGTCACAGTGTAGATGTGTGTCCATGTGTAACAAGTGGATATAAGAGGTCACAGTGTAGATGTGTGTCCATGTGTAACAAGTGGATATAAGCGGTCACAGTGTAGATGTGTGTCCATGTGTAACAAGTGGATAGAAGCGGTCTCAGTGTAGATGTGTGTCAATGTGTAACAAGTGGATAGAAGCGATCTCAGTGTAGATGTGTGTCCACGTGTAAACAGTGGATAGAAGCGGTCTCAGTGTAGATGTGTGTCCATGTGTAACCAGTGGATAGAAGCGGTCTCAGTGTAGATGTGTGTCCATGTGTAACCAGTGGATAGAAGCGGTCTCAGTGTAGATGTGTGTCCATGTGTAAAAGTGGATAGAAGCGGACTCAATGTATATGTGTGTCCATGTGTAACAAGTGAATAGAAGCGATCTCAGTGTAGATGTGTGTCCATGTGTAACCAGTGGATAGAAGCGGTCACAGTGTAGATGTGTGTCCATGTGTTACAACTGGATAGAAGCGGTCTCAGTGTAGATGTGTGTCCATGTGTAACAATTGGACAGAAACTGTCTCAGTGTAGATGTGTGTCCATGCGTAACAAGTGGATAGAAGCGGTCTCAGTGTAGTTGTGTGTCTATGTGTAACCAGAGGATAGAAGCGGTCTCAGGGTAGATGTGTGTCCATGTGTAACAAGTGGATATAAGAGGTCACAGTGTAGATGTGTGTCCATGTGTAACAAGTGGATATAAGCGGTCACAGTGTAGATGTGTGTCCATGTGTAACAAGTGGATAGAAGCAGTCTCAGTGTAGATGTGTGTCCATGTGTAACAAGTGGATAGAAGCGGTCTCAGTGTAGATGTGTGTCCATGTGTAACAAGTGGATATAAGCGGTCACAGTGTTGATGTGTGTCCAGGTGTAACAAGTGGATAGAAGCGTTCTCAGTGTAGATGTGCGTCCATGTGTAACAAGTGGATAGAAACGGTCTCAGTGTAGATGTGTGTCCATGTGTAACAAGTGGATAGAAGCGGTCTCAGTGTAGATGTGTGTCCATGTGTAACAAGTGGATAGAAGCGATCTCAGTGTAGATGTGTGTCCATGTGTAACAAGTGGATAGAAGCGATCTCAGTGTAGATGTGTGTCCACGTGTAACCAGTGGATAGAAGCGGTCTCAGTGTAGATGTGTGTCCATGTGTAACCAGTGGATAGAAGCGGTCTCAGTGTACATGTGTGTCCATGTGTAAAAGTGGATAGAAGCGGACTCAGTGTATATGTGTGTCCATGTGTAACAAGTGGATAGAAGCGATCTCAGTGTAGATGTGTGTCCATGTGTAACCAGTGGATAGAAGCGGTCACAGTGTAGATGTGTGTCCATGTGTTACAACTGGATAGAAGCGGTCTCAGTGTAGATGTGTGTCCATGTGTAACAATTGGACAGAAACTGTCTCAGTGTAGATGTGTGTCCATGCGTAACAAGTGGATAGAAGCGGTCTCAGTGTAGATGTGTGTCCATGTGTAACAAGTGGATATAAGCGGTCACAGTGTAGATGTGTGTCCATGTGTAACAAGTGGATATAAGCGGTCACAGTGTTGATGTGTGTCCAGGTGTAAGAAGTGATTAGAAGCGGTCTCAGTGTAGATGTGTGTCCATGTGTAACAAGAGGATAGAAGCGGTCACAGTGTAGATGTGTGTCCATGAGTAACAAGTGGATAGAAGCGTTCACAGTGTTGATGTGTGTCCATGTGTAACAAGTGGATAGAAACGGTCTCAGTGTAGATGTGTGTCCATGTGTAACAAGAGAATAGAAGTGGTCTCAGTGTAGATGTGTGTCCATGTGTATCAAGTGGATAGAAGCGGTCTCAGTGTAGATGTGTTTCCATGTGTAACAAGTGGATAGAAGCGGTCTCGGTGTAGATGTGTGTCAATATGTAACAAGTGAATAGAAGCGGTTTCACTGTAGATGTGTGTCCATGTGTAACAAGTGGATAGAACTGGTTTCAGTGTAGATGAGTGTCCATGTGTAACAGGTGGATAGAACCGGTCTCAGTGTAGATGTGTGTCCATGTGTAACAAGTGGATAGAAGCGATCTCAGTGTAGATGTGTGTCCACGTGTAACCAGTGGATAGAAGCGGTCTCAGTGTAGATGTGTGTCCATGTGTTACAACTGGATTGAAGCGGTCTCAGTGTAGATGTGTTTCCATGTGTAACAAGTGGATAGAAGAGGTCTCAGTGTAAATGTGTGTCCATGTGTAACAAGTGGATAGAAACGGTCTAAGTGTAGATGTGTGTCCATGTGTAACAAGTGGATAGAAGCAGTCTCAGTGTAGATGTGTGTCCATGTGTAACAAGTGGATATAAGCGGTCACAGTGTAGATGTGTGTCCATGAGTAACAAGTGGATATAAGCGGTCACAGTGTAGATGTGTGTCCATGTGTAACAAGTGGATATAAGCGGTCACAGTGTTGATGTGTGTCCAGGTGTAACAAGTGGATAGAAGCGGTCTCAGTGTAGGTGTGTGTCCATGTGTAACAAGTGGATAGAAACGGTCTCAGTGTAGATGTGTGTCCATGTGTAACAAGTGGATAGAAGCGGTCTCAGTGTAGTTGTTTGTCTATGTGTAACCAGTGGATAGAAGCGGTCTCAGTGTAGATGTGTGTCCATGTGTAACACGTGGATATAAGAGGTCACAGTGTAGATGTGTGTCCATGTGTAACAAGTGGATATAAGCGGTCACAGTGTAGATGTGTGTCCATGTGTAACAAGTGGATAGAAGCGGTCTCAGTGTAGATGTGTGTCCATGTGTAACAAGTGGATAGAAGCGGTCTCAGTGTAGATGTGTGTCCATGTGTAACAAGTGGATAGAAGCGATCTCAGTGTATATGTGTGTACATGTG
>JAHLWY010001809.1:0-14950 GCA_020002185.1 Paraescarpia echinospica
AGCAGTCCTGAGGACTGGATACTGCGCTGTATAAGAACAGGTCTGCCAGGGAGTAAAGTGTAAAGTGCTATGAGCAGTCCTGAGGACTGGATACTGTGCTATATCAGAACAGGTCTGCCAGGGGTAAAGTGTAAAGTGCTATGAGCAGTCCTGAGGACTGGATACTGCGCTATATAAGAACAGGTCTGCCAGGGAGTAAAGTGTAACATGCTATGAGCAGTCCTGAGGACTGGATACTGCGCTGTATAAGAACAGGTCTGCCAGGGAGTAAAGTGCTATGAGCAGTCCTGAGGACTGGATACTGCGCTGTATAAGAACAGGTCTGCCAGGGAGTAAAGTGTAAAGTGCTATGAGCAGTCCTGAGGACTGGATACTGTGCTGTATAAGAACAGGTCTGCCAGGGAGTAAAGTGTAACATGCTATGAGCAGTCCTGAGGACTGGATACTGCGCTGTATAAGAACAGGTCTGCGAGGTAGTAAAGTGTAAAGTGCTATGAGCAGTCCTGAGGACTGGATACTGCGCTATATAAGAACAGGTCTGCCAGGGAGTAAAGTGTAAAGCACTATGAGCAGTCCTGAAGACTGGATACTGTACTGTATAAGAACAGGTCTGCCAGAGAGTGAAGTGTAAAGAACTATGAGCAGTCCTGAGGACTGGATACTGTGCTATATCAGAACAGGTCTGCCAGGGGTAAAGTGTAAAGTGCTATGAGCAGTCCTGAGGACTGGATACTGTGCTGTATAAGAACAGGTCTGCCAGAGAGTGAAGTGTAAAGAACTATGAGCAGTCCTGAGGACTGGATACTGTGCTATATCAGAACAGGTCTGCCAGGGGTAAAGTGTAAAGTGCTATGAGCAGTCCTGAGGACTGGATACTGCGCTGTATAAGAACAGGTCTGCCAGGGAGTAAAGTGTAAAGTACTATGAGCAGTCCTGAGGACTGGATACTGCGCTATATAAGAACAGGTCTGCCAGGGAGTAAAGTGTAAAGCACTATGAGCAGTCCTGAGGACTGGATACTGCGCTATATAAGAACAGGTCTGCCAGGGAGTAAAGTGTAAAGCACTATGAGCAGTCCTGAGGACTGGATACTGTGCTGTATAAGAACAGGTCTGTCAGGGAGTAAAGTGTAAAGCACTATGAGCAGTCCTGAGGACTGGATACTGCGCTATATAAGAACAGGTCTGCCAGGGAGTAAAGTGTAAAGCACTATGAGCAGTCCTGAGGACTGGATACTGTGCTATATAAGAACAGGTCTGCCAGAGAGTGAAGTGTAAAGCACTATGAGCAGTCCTGAGGATTGGATACTGTGCTATATAAGAACAGGTCTGCCAGGGAGTAAAGTGTAAAGTGCTATGAGCAGTCCTGAGGACTGGATACTGTGCTATATAAGAACAGGTCTGCCAGGGAATGAAGTGTAAAGTGCTATGAGCAGTCCTGAGGACTGGATACTGTGCTATATAAGAACAGGTCTGCCAGGGAGTAAAGTGTAAAGTGCTATGAGCAGTCCTGAGGACTGGATACTGCGCTATATAAGAACAGGTCTGCCAGGGAGTAAAGTGTAAAGTGCTATGAGCAGTCCTGAGGACTGGATACTGCGCTGTATAAGAACAGGTCTGCCAGGGAATAAAGTGTAAAGTGCTACGAGCAGTCCTGAGGACTGGATACTGTGCTGTATAAGAACAGGTCTGCCAGGGAATAAAGTGTAAAGTGCTACGAGCAGTCCTGAGGACTGGATACTGTGCTATATAAGAACAGGTCTGCCAGGGAATAAAGTGTAAAGTGCTACGAGCAGTCCTGAGGACTGGATACTGTGCTGTATAAGAACAGGTCTGCCAGGGAATAAAGTGTAAAGTGCCTTGAGCAGTCCTGAGGACTGGATACTGCGCTGTATAAGAACAGGTCTGCCAGAGAGTGAAGTGTAAAGTGCTATGAGCAGTCCTGAGGACTGGATACTGTGCTATATAAGAACAGGTCTGCCAGGGAATAAAGTGTAAAGCACTATGAGCAGTCCTGAGGACTGGATGCAATGCTGTAATAAAAAGAGGAACAGGTCACTGCTTAGAAATTAGAGTGTGAAGAGTGCAGGCAGTCCTAATGACTGGATACTGTGCTATAGCAAGAACCAAGGTCACTTACTTAAGGGGAGTAAAGGGGAGTGTAAAAGTGCTTTGTAGAGAGCAGCACAGGGGGACTGGATACTGCGCTATATAAGAACAGGTCTGCCAGGGAGTAAAGTGTAAAGTGCTATGAGCAGTCCTGAGGACTGGATACTGTGCTGTATAAGAACAGGTCTGCCAGGGAGTAAAGTGTAAAGTGCTACGAGCAGTCCTGAGGACTGGATACTGTGCTATATCAGAACAGGTCTGCCAGGGAGTAAAGTGTAACATGCTATGAGCAGTCCTGAGGACTGGATACTGCGCTGTATAAGAACAGGTCTGCCAGGGAATAAAGTGTAACATACTATGAGCAGTCCTGAGGACTGGATACTGCGCTGTATAAGAACAGGTCTGCCAGGGAATAAAGTGTAAAGTGCTATGAGCAGTCCTGAGGACTGGATACCGTGCTATATAAGAACAGGTCTGCCAGGGAGTGAAGTATAAAGCACTATGAGCAGTCCTGAGGACTGGATACTGTGCTATATCAGAACAGGTCTGCCAGGGAGTAAAGTGTAACATGCTATGAGCAGTCCTGAGGACTGGATACTGCGCTGTATAAGAACAGGTCTGCCAGGGAATAAAGTGTAACATACTATGAGCAGTCCTGAGGACTGGATACTGCGCTGTATAAGAACAGGTCTGCCAGGGAATAAAGTGTAAAGTGCTATGAGCAGTCCTGAGGACTGGATACCGTGCTATATAAGAACAGGTCTGCCAGGAGTGAAGTGTAAAGCACTATAGGCAGTCCCTGAGGACTGGATACTATGCTATATCAGAACAAGGTCTGCCAGAAGGGGTAAAAGAAGTGTAACATGCTGCTAGGCAGTCCTGAGGGACTGGAGAATACTGCGCTGTATAAGAACAAGGTCTGCCAGGGGGTGGGGAGTGTAACATGCACATGAGGCAGTCCACAGGGACTGGATACTAAGCTGTATAGGAACAGGTCTGCCAGGGGGAATTAAAGTGTAAAAGTGCTTTGTGAGCAGTCCTGAGGACTGGATACTGCGCTGTATAAGAACAGGTCTGCCAGGGAGTAAAGTGTAACATGCTATGAGCAGTCCTGAGGACTGGATACTGCGCTGTATAAGAACAGGTCTGCCAGGGAATAAAGTGTAAAGTGCTATGAGCAGTCCTGAGGACTGGATACTGCGCTATATAAGAACAGGTCTGCCAGGGAATAAAGTGTAAAGTGCTATGAGCAGTCCTGAGGACGATACTGCGCTGTATAAGAACAGGTCTGCCAGGGAGTAAAGTGTAACATGCTATGAGCAGTCCTGAGGACTGGATACTGCGCTGTATAAGAACAGGTCTGCCAGGGAATAAAGTGTAAAGTGCTATGAGCAGTCCTGAGGACTGGATACTGCGCTATATAAGAACAGGTCTGCCAGGGAATAAAGTGTAAAGTGCTATGAGCAGTCCTGAGGACTGGATACTGCGCTATATAAGAACAGGTCTGCCAGGGAATAAAGTGTAAAGTGCTATGAGCAGTCCTGAGGACTGGATACTGTGCTGTATAAGAACTTAACCTTTACTTTTACTTTAGCCCCACATAGTTGACTACACTATTATTTTCTAAGTCACTTACATTCATGAAAATGTCTTGTGCGTAGTTGTCAGTGTCAGAATCCCAGAAACATCTACAGCCCATTCTGAAAGACAAAATCACATGTGCGAGAAATTACCCAGTCACGGTGGCATTAAACTGTTTCCACCACCCAATTGGCTGCTTGCAATAACTAGGCACTGTTGAAATCCTGCAATAAATGACAAAAATGGTCTGGCTTTACATACTATAACAAAACTATTCACATTTTCACATGTTAGCATGTCTAACGACCAAATCCAGTTACATCACTGAACCAACTATACATATGACTAAAACTATTGACGCACGAATATTATAATAATAAGTAAATAATAAGCACCATGAATCTAGACAAAATCCATTCTGAGGCACTAAAATACATGAGTGCAAAAACTGGTTAGTTAAATAAATAATAATAAGTAATACATTTGCTAGAAACCTGGCACATATATATTATATCACTATATGCATATATAGACAGAATAGTGATAAAATTAATTAAAACATGGCATAATCAGTGAGGTGTAAGAAAAAAATAAGTTAATTTGTTATGACAATTAATTAATATAACATAATCTTCATTGCTTCTTTAAAGAAGAGTTCTTACTACAACAGGCTCTCATTAAGTGTATGAGACAGTATATTACAACGTGAATCAATCAAGATAAATGTGTGCAGATTCACCAATGCCACTTAGTAAGACAGGCAATCATAAGCTTCTTAGAGAGATGATGTTGGTGTACAGGGGATGGGTGGATCGATGAAATATCATAGGTGTGTCTATGGGGGCTTCGGGGCATGTGCCCCCTAAAACTTTGGAATCTGGTATGCCCCCACCCCCACACCTTTTTGTATGGGCCCCCTTGACCGTGCCCTCCAGACCACTTTGAATGTGAAAACAACATTTTTCAACAGCAACCTTCCTGTCTTGTGATGTCGCAATCAAGCCAGCCGAGACAGTGGAGCTGAAGATACCGTAACAGCACCACCTCCATCTTCTGATGTCACAGTCAAGCCAGCTGAGACAGTGAAGCTGAAGATACCGTAACAGCACCCCCTCCATCTT
This sequence comes from Paraescarpia echinospica, assembly GCA_020002185.1. Classification (NCBI taxonomy): domain Eukaryota; kingdom Metazoa; phylum Annelida; class Polychaeta; order Sabellida; family Siboglinidae; genus Paraescarpia; species Paraescarpia echinospica. The sequence continues at coordinate 4,811 of JAHLWY010001809.1, forward strand.
CTGATGTCACAATCAAGCCAGCCGAGACAGTGGAGCTGAAGATACCGTAACAGCATCCCCTTCATCTTCTGATGTCACAATCAAGCCAGCTGAGACAGTGGAGCTGAAGATGCCGTATCAGCACCCCCTCCATCTTCTCATGTCACAATCGACAAAGCCGAGACAGTGGAGCTGAAGATACCGTAACAGCACCCCCTCCGTCTTCTGATGTCACAATCAACCCAGCCGAGACAGTGGAGCTGAAGATACCGTAACAGCACCCCCTCCATCTTCTGATGTCACAGTCAAGCCAGCCGAAACAGTGGAGCTGAAGATACCGTAACAGCACCCCCTCCATCTTCTGATGTCACAATCAGGCCAGCCGAGACAGTGGAGCTGAAGATACCGTAACAGCATCCCCTCCATCTTCTGATGTCACAATCAAGCCAGCTGAGACAGTGGAGCTGAAGATGCCGTATCAGCATCCCCTCCATCTTCTGATGTCACAATCAACCCAGCCGAGACAGTGGAGCTAAAGATACCGTAACAGCACCCCCTCCGTCTTCTGATGTCACAATCAACCCAGCCGAGACAGTGGAGCTGAAGATGCCGTATCAGCACCCCCTCCATCTTCTGATGTCACAATCAACCCAGCCAAGACAGTGGAGCTGAAGATACCGTAACAGCAACCCCTCCATCTTCTGATGTCACAATCAACCCAGCCAAGACAGTGGAGCTGAAGATACCGTAACAGCATCCCCTCCATCTTCTGATGTCACAATCAAGCCAGCTGAGACAGTGGAGCTGAAGATGCCGTATCAGCATCCCCTCCATCTTCTGATGTCACAATCAACCCAGCCGAGACAGTGGAGCTAAAGATACCGTAACAGCACCCCCTCCGTCTTCTGATGTCACAATCAACCCAGCCGAGACAGTGGAGCTGAAGATACCGTAACAGCACCCCCTCCGTCTTCTGATGTCACAATCAACCCAGCCGAGACAGTGGAGCTGAAGATACCGTAACAGCACCCCCTCCATCTTCTGATGTCACAGTCAACCCAGCCGAGACAGTGGAGCTGAAGATACCGTAACAGCACCCTCTCCATCTTCTGATGTCACAATCAACCCAGCCAAGACAGTGGAGCTGAAGATACCGTAACAGCACCCCCTCCATCTTCTGATGTCACAGTCAACCCAGCCGAGACAGTGGAGCTGAAGATACCGTAACAGCACCCTCTCCATCTTCTGATGTCACAATCAACCCAGCCGAGACAGTGGAGCTGAAGATACCGTAACAGCACCCCCTCCATATTCTGATGTCACAATCAAGCCAGCTGAGACAGTGGAGCTGAAGATACCGTAACAGCACCCCCTCCATCTTCTGATGTCACAGTCAACCCAGCCGAGACAGTGGAGCTGAAGATACCGTAACAGCATCCCCTCCATCTTCTGATGTCACAATCAACCCAGCCGAGACAGTGGAGCTGAAGATACCGTAACAGGAACCCCTCCATCTTCTGATGTCACAATCAACCCAGCCGAGACAGTGGAGCTGAAGATACCGTAACAGCACCCCCTCCATCTTCTGATGTCACAATCAACCCAGCCGAGACAGTGGAGCTGAAGATACCGTAACAGCATCCCGTCCATCTTCTGATGTCACAATCAAGCCAGCTGAGACAGTGGAGCTGAAGATGCCGTATCAGCACCCCCTCCATCTTCTGATGTCACAATCAACCCAGCCGAGACAGTGGAGCTAAAGATACCGTAACAGCAACCCCTCCATCTTCTGATGTCACAATCAAGCCAGAGACGACTAGGTACAGCGGAGAAGACTAGGTACAGTGGAGAAGACTAGGTACAGCGGAGAAGACTAGGTACAGCGGAGAAGATTAGGTACAGCGGAGAAGACTAGGTACAGCGGAGTAGACTAGGTACAGCGGGGAAGACTAGGTACAGCGGAGAAGACTAGGTACAGCGGAGAAGACTAGGTACAGCGGAGAAGACTAGGTATAGCGGAGACGACTAGGTACAGCGGAGACGTCTAGGTACAGCGGAGACGACTAGGTACAGCGGAGATGACTAGGTACAGCGGAGAAGACTAGGTACAGCGAAGAAGACTAGGTACAGCGGAGAAGACTAGGTACAGCGGAGACGACTAGGTACAGCGGAGACGACTAGGTACAGCGGAGAAGACTAGGTACAGCGGAGAAGACTAGGTACAGCGGAGACGACTATGTACAGCGGAGAAGACTAGGTACAGCGGAGAAGACTAGGTACAGCGGAGAAGACTAGGTACAGCGGAGACGACTAGGGACAGCGGAGAAGACTAGGTACAGCGGAGACGACTAGGTACAGCGGAGACGACTAGAGACAGCGGGGAAGACTAGGTACAGCGGAGAAGACTAGGTACAGCGGAGACGACTAGGTACAGCGAGGAAGACTAGGTACAGCGGAGAAGACTAGGTACAGCGGGGAAGACTTGGTACAGCGGAGAAGACTAGGTACAGCGGAGACGACTAGGTACAGCGGAGAAGGCTAGGGACAGCGGAGAAGGCTAGGGACAGCGGAGAAGGCTAGGTACAGCGGAGAAGACTAGGTACAGCGGAGAAGGCTAGGTACAGCAGAGAAGACTAGGTACAGCGGAGAAGGCTAGGGACAGCGGAGAAGGCTAGGTACAGCGGCGCAGCAGCAAACAAATGGTCTACACCGTTTGGTTTGACCACCAGTGCAGTTTTTGTTCTACCCTCTCTGGATACGTCCATGAACATGAGGGTATGAATGAACATGATTTGTGATGTGCTAAATGCATTGCTAACCTTGAGAGTTTTCAGTTTGCTCACTTTGTACTAAAGACACTGCTGCAAAAACTCAGACAAAAATAAAAAATTGATCAGAAAAAACATTCTTTAAGCAGGTAAGGAATGATCTCAAAAAATGGATATCTCCTTCTTGTTTATTACACACACAAGCGATATACTCTAATCCAACTGTGCCATGGTAACCTAGAACTATTAACCCCGGGGGTACTCACTTGACACCCTCACCCCTCTGTTCTCCAATCACCACTTGCACCACAAACTTGTAGCGGTTGTAGCCGAGATCTGAAACATAAACAAGAGTGAAACGTAATCCCATACAGTTTAGAGTGGCCACTTTTAAGTGTGTACCATAACATATCACTGTTTCAGGTTGGGTAAGCTAGTCAAAAACAAGGTCTGAAGATGAACATTTTGAAGACAAAAGTGATGCTAGAACACGACACACCAATATATATCAACACAACGCAGATAGAGAACGTTGAAAGCTACGTCTACTAGGACAGTGATACAGCATCAGAGACAAAAACCAAAACAAGGAGATTCAAAGAAGAATCACGGCTGACTGGACTGCATTTGCCAAACACAAAGGGTAACTCAGGAAGCTGCTTGAAGAGACAAGTCTACAACTCATGCATACTTCCAGCGATGACATATGGCGCAGAAACATGGGCACTCACCGGCTTAACCTATAGGCACATCCTCTTATCTAGAGGAAGACCAACGAGACGGTGGAGATGAACTAGATGAGGACTGAAAGAGCACCATCTGGCAGAGGATAGTGCAAGACAGGCAGATCTTGTGCAAGACAGGCAGATCTTGTGCAAGACAGGCAGATCTTGTGCAAGAGAGGCAGATCTTGTGCAAGATAGGCAGATCTTGTGCAAGACAGGCAGATCTTGTGCAAGACAGGCAGATCTTGTGCAAGACAGGCAGATCTTGTGCAAGACAGGCAGATCTTGTGCAAGACAGGCAGATCTCGTGCAAGACAGGCAGAACTCATGCTGAGGCCTTTGCCCAACCACGGGACACTGCACAATGATGCTGATGAAGCTAGTGTATTTTGTGCCCTCCTACCTCTGAGCTTGACCTTGATCTGTTCTGAGATGGCCCGAGTCCAGTCCATCACCTCCTCCCCGTTGTAGGACTTGCCGTCCAAATTCTCCATCACTACACTGTGTATCGCCTCCTTCACAATCACCGCCCGAAACCTGCAAACGTTAGTGACAACAAATTAAAATCTATCACAACTCATGAAGCATTTCCTCCTAGCTGCTTCTAATTCTTCTGGTTGTTTCCAGCACTCTGCAATATTCTATTAACTGACAACCGTAAATTTCTGTGTATAATATGCATTTTTTTCCTTCACTTTTTACTCAAAAGTTGGGGTGCGTATTATACATGGTGCTAAGGCTAAACAAGATTTTCTCTGCCCAATTTATCAATGTTTTCAGACCAGGATAACGCTGCTAGCAATATTATCAAAGTCGACGTGATGTCACAATCACGTAAACCACTGCAGCAATGCAGACGAAAGGCAAGAATCGCACTCCCATAACCGCCTCTCTAGCCCTAAACTAGCAGCGAGAAATGACAAAGACGAGAGCCCATATGTCTGACCTCGCGAATAACACCAATGAGCGGGAATCGTATGAGACCGGGAAGCGCAGCCTGGGAAGCATCCCGCTATGGTTGGCATTCCTGAATCACGTGAATGATACCCGCATCACGGGTCGGGTGTCAACAAGTGTGACTCCATGTTTAAAGTTGTGAATGCAAATGTTGTGAATGTAAATAAAGACGAATGTAGCGCATGTATGCTTTGCAGTTGAAAATACCAGGTTTGCATGTAGCATTTCAGAATAGAACATGGTGTTAATTTTAAAGTGAAATCAGAACGACACAATGTAAGTTCTAGCAAGCACTGATTTAATCAGTTGCGCAATCTATAACACAAGTTACGTAGTGCTTACACACTAGTCACTAGTGAGCAACAAGCCAGCAGCAATGCTGTAACTTGCATAGGTGACATGTTTACTATTCTGAGATGGATTCATGGGTTCAAGCAAAATATTAGAAGCAGGGAAATCGGGGATTGATGTCAAAAGTCGGGGTGTATTATACGTGGTGATATAGAAATTCTATCAAAATTTAGCAAACATCAGGGTGCGTATTATACATGGGGGCATATTTTACACGTAAATTTACGGTAGTCTGTATATACTATGGTTAGACTTTTATGGTCACATTAGGTTTTGTTCAACTAGTCAGCCTCTTTCATAACATTATCACCAAGCCGACCTTTCTATGCTGGCACTGAGGGGGTCACTGCATGTGCATGTCATCCTCGATTGTCCTTTTACATTCCAAACTGAGATGGGACCAACATTAGCATGATTTCAGAGTCACAAGAGATATACAGTCCCTATAACGCTGAGAGCCAAATTTACCATGCCTGCCTGGTCCATGTTTTGAACTCAGTACACAGGCATTCCTGGCAGTCGCAGATGTGTTAACAACTGCACCACAGTGCTCTTCTTCTTCTTCCATTAATGACCATTGGTCAAGCAGTTGACCATTATTGTTATATGGGATTGGAAATGAGACCACCGTTCAGTGAGTGCCTGACAGGTTTTTTCCTGCGTGGGGTCTTTTACTTCCCCTGGCATGACACCAGATACAAGGGACCAACGGCAGTTATAGTCTCTTCTGAAAGATACGGACAATGTAGTTGAATGAAATTGCCCAAGTTTTGACACAGCGGCCAAACCAGTACTGAACCGCCACCTGGCTGACATCAGGGTTTGAATCTTGGTTCCTCTGAACGAGAGTCCAGTACTCTACCACCTAACCACTGTGTCCCACACACTCTCTGGGTCTCGGGCAACAACATTCTGGGGTTAGTCTACAACCCATAGAAAAAACTAGTATAATGCTTTTATTTCTTTCGAAATTTTTCTTGTCATCATGCACATTCATGGGTTAATCATTACAATGTGTAATGCCATAATAATGGTTCTTACCAATTTAATCGGTTTATACAGGATGTACACTTAATTGTTAGCAACGTTACAATTAATAATTTATGTCAGTAAAGACGTATCTGATAGCCAAAATGCTTAAGCTATTGGTCCCTCAGCACTTGCCTTAAGTTATAATCGGGTGTCTATGCCTACCAAACGCAGTAAAGACCCCTCATGTGGGTAGAAGAAAAACCTATAGTTAGTGTCATAGTCACCTACTCGGTTTTTGCCTCATTACCATTATATAGCTGGATCTCATATTAAATGCATCTTTAGTCAGATATATCGGACACAATGAGCAAAGGACGTCTACAAACTTGCAACAAAGTTATTTGTCTCAAATTAAAACGAGGCAAACAGGTTTTTGACAGATATTTTGATAGCGAACGCAGACCACGTAACTACAATGCACCATATCAGTGACGGTGATGTAAACAACCGTAATATTTAAATTTAATGGGTGAAATTGTAAGTAACTATCCACCCTAATCACCACATGAATGTTAACGAACAGCCCGTGGAGTTTATACAGTGAATGCGTTGTGATTTGTCGCACAGTGATGATTTTGAACACGATGAGGCAGAAACCGAGTGCTTCCGTATGGCGCGTGAATTTAAGTTATTACCGTCTTACGAATATTGTAAGATTTCACTAAAAACAACTTATTTGATGCTTCGTTTGCATGCCATTGATGAAATAAGTGGTTCTGATTAATATTATTGATATGTTGCTGAACGATTTCAAAAATTGTTGGTGACAACTGCATATTATGCTTGTGTAAGGCAGAAACCGAGTGGTCGAGTATACACTGCGTATTATTATACAGTATACTGGACCACTCGGTTTCTGCCTTACGCAAGCATAATATGCAGTTTTCACCAACAATTTTTGAAATCGTTCAGCAACGTATCAATATTATTAATCAGAACCACTTATTTCATCAATGACATGCAAACGAAGCGTCAAATAAGTTGTTTTTAGTGAAATACTTACAATATTCGTAAGATGATAATCACTACACGTGCCAAACGGAAGCACTCGGTTTCTGCCTCATCGTGTTCAATATCATCACTGTGCGACAAATCGCAATGCATTCACTGCATAAACTCCACGGGCTGTTCGTTAACCTGTGGTGATTAGGGTGAATATTTGCTTACAATTTCGTCCGATAAATTTTCATATTACGGTTTACATCACCGTCACCGATATGGTGCACTTTAGTCACGTGGTCTGTGTTTGCTATCAAAATATCTGTCAAAAACCTGTTTGTCTCATTTTAATTTGAGACAAATAACTTTGTTGCAAGTTTGTAGACGACCTTTGCTCATTGTGCCCGATATATCTGACTATATAATTGTAATGAGGCAGAAACTCAGATAGGGCAGAAACCGAGTAGGTGACTATAGACATGGTCTATAGTCTATACAAACTGGGAAACTCCAGTTACTCACTTATTTTGAAAATTAGGCCGAATAACGTATGTATTTTGTTGCGGAGGTTCCGTTGGCGGTGGCGTTTGTGCTACTGCTTCCATGTTACTGTACAACTATTCCAAAGCTATAGATTGAAGTACTGATGGAAACTGCAAAGAAAATATAAAAATCAGATCACTTGGTTGGCGTTGTTGACCGGCTACCATAAACATCCAACATGGCGCCCTAACAACATTCGACCTCAAACCAAAACTGATTTGTGTCAATACTACTTTAATCGTAAGCGCTGTTAACACGTTTGCCAAAAATATTCATTATAATAACAATAAATTATACACAATTATTGGAAGTGTGTTTAAATTGCAAATAAAAAAAATATTATCGAGACTATTACGTTGCTGGGATCACGTGACAACGTTTTGACAGCTCCGTCAATAATACCAGCATGTGCCTGGGGCGACCACCGGCACCGCGGTACAAAATACTGAGGATGTATAGTGATTAATGTTGTCATTTTGGGATAATGGACGCACACAAAAAGGTTAGTAATTAGGCAACGTTATTAATGAAAAGAATTGTAGAATGACACACCTTTCGAAACTCGGGCAGATGCGTTGAATTATTGTTTTGGCTGATTAGACTGGCGTTGGATCCGTGGAGGTGGAGGTGGAGGCCGCCTTGTGGCAAACACCTACCTCGCCTGTGGCCTGTGTGGGTTTGTCCCGATATGACACGCGTGAAATAAAGTGTCGAGTCGTTTCACTGTGAATGGTTGAAGTTGTCATTATCGAGATAACACAGTTGCACGATAAGATTGACAACTTTATCAGGAGTACTATAGTTCACTTTGGCTAGAAATACTGGCTACACAGCATAATTATATATATTATTATTATATACCTGCAATCAACTTGAACAATAAATTTCAGGTTAACTACATATTTTATAGAAATAAGAAATTTAAATTGGTGAGCTGTGCGTGCGTGCGTGCATGCGTCAGGGTTGACATGGGTTGATGTGGGAGACATGGGTAGACCTCTATATCATATGACAGAGACATGGGTTGATGAGGGTAGATATGACAGAGACATGGGTTGATGTGGGAGACATGGGTAGATATGACAGACATGGGTTGATGTGGGAGACATGGGTAGATATGACAGACACGGGTTGATGTGGGAGACATGGGTAGATATGACAGAGACATGGGTTGATGTGGGAATGAAGAGTATTGAGAATATGACAGCTGTGAACATGTTCATATGAATCATGATTAGGGAATAGGGGTATGGTGGGGAGGATACTGAGGGAAGGGAGATAGTAGAAGAATTTTAAGGCTGTCATTTAGGGTGACACTTTGCCTGTTTGACTTGAGATGCCAGAGTCTGACAGTGACAGATGTTGAGTAAGTTGTCTAGATGTGCAGGCCATTGTGAATATTTATTTAATGTATTTATTGTTTGGGACAAAAGAGAATAACTTACATGTGGATAGTTGACTTATGCACATACCAACTATCTGTCAGCAATTTGTCATTCTTCCCTTTTATACAACCCAAAGTGCAGTGCCATAGTTCTTAGTGCAGCAGACTCAGAATCAAATAATGCCGGGTTTGAAAGCTATTAGCCATGTTTGTTTACTCCGTGTTGCACCAGTTCACTCAGCTGTATGAACGGGTACCTGGCTCGAGACAGTGGTGGATGTTGGTATACTAATTAATAATCTTTACGCATTAACTGTAGCATGACTAAATGCATACCCAGGAAGTTGAAATTGTGTTTGATTGAACATGTCTGCGATGGGTTGAAGTGTAAAGTATTTGGGGCAGTCCTAGGGACTGGATACTGCGCTATATAAGATCTTACCATTTTAGGCCACAAGGGTGTGGCAGACTAATTCATATACACTGTACTGATCACAGTGTTTTTGTTTTCTAAGGTTCCACTGCCCTTTTTCGTTTGCATTCCAGTTGTTATCTTGCGATGTCTTTCTCACATCCGTCTAACACAGTCTTCCCATCTTTTATTATTATCAGTATTACTAACATTTCTAAAGCGCCATATATAGGCACGTACACACATTATAAAACATACATGGAATTATAAGAAATGTTTAAGGATATATATATTAAAATAAAAAAACTATATAATAAGTAACTAACATACATGACAGTTTCGAAAAAATATTAAGATGATTACATAAATAGTTATAATGCGTTAAAATCAATTAAATTATTATATTATATAATAATAAAAAATTAATAAAGTAATGAATAAAACTGTTTAAAACACATGTACATAAAAAAGTGCCCTACAGCACAGTTCTTCAGTGGAAGTAAACCAGTTAAAAAAAATGAGTTTTAAGGAGAGTCTTAAATCTGGTCAGACTATTCGACGAATGTTGACTGGCAAAGCATTCCAGAATGTTGGGAGACATTTAATGGTGTCCTGTTTCCTCCAGCCTCTACTGTTTCATGACCTACGTCCTCACTGGAAGTCAGCCCACCTCCATCTAGTCACATCATCTCACTTTGTACTAATCTTCCCACCTCTCAACTCAAATGTGCAGTGTCAGAATAATTCTGCTTTAAAATTTTACTGGCTGAATACTTTCCCAAGAAGTCAATGTAGTGTTCAGAAGAAGTTTAGGGGTTAAGTGTTAATTACGATGAGCAGTTATATATATATATATGGACTTGATATCACAATTCTTAAGAATGTATCTTTATATAATTTACATAAATTTTTAGTTTTGTACTGGCTACAGGATATAAAAAATTTCTGAAACTACAAAACTGAAACTATATTGTCAAGCCTTTTACCATTTGTAAAAGCACAGGTTGGCCTAATTCTACTTTGTAAGTTGTGGCAGAGAGAAAACAACGT
>JAHLWY010001810.1:0-7500 GCA_020002185.1 Paraescarpia echinospica
GCTATTCTGATATCAAGCTACACATATAACTAGATTAACCGCAAAGGGGAATGTATGTTACCCTTTCATCTCCGTCACGTAAGTTACAAGAAAATAGTACGTTAGTTATAGGTGTGAAAACTCATTCCCATTTGATGTTTTATCTTGTCTAATGCAGTAGTACATTCAGTATTCTCGAAACAACGTGTCCCATCAGAAAGTGATCGAAAAAAATTCACGCATATCACACCAAAACGGTATTTTCAAGTGCACTCTTTGCGCGGACGGATCAGTAATGTGGTCTTACCCCAAATTGATGTCCTGCATGTTACAAATCTTCACGAAGGTTAGACTGATATCAAGCTACACATATTACTACATTAACCGCAAAGGGGAATGTATGTTACCCTTTCATCTCCGTCACGTAAGTTACAAGAAAATAGTACGTAAGTTATAGGTGTGAAAACTCATTCCCATTTGATGTTTTATCTTGTCTAATGCAGTAGTACATTCAGTATTCTCGAAACAAACGTGTCCCATCACAAAGTGATCGAAAAAAATTCACGCATATCACACCAAAACGGTATTTTCAAGTGCACTCTTTGCGCGGACGTAGCAGTAATGTGGTCTTACCCCAAATTGATGTCCTGCATGTTACAAATCTACACGAAGGTTAGACTGATATCAAGCTACACTTATAACTAGATTAACCGCAAAGGGGAATGTATGTTACCCTTTCATCTCCGTCACGTAAGTTACAAGAAAATAGTACGTAAGTTAAAGGTGTGAAAACTCATTCCCATTTGATGTTTTATTTTGTCTAATGCAGTAGTACATTCAGTATTCTCGAAACAAACGTGTCCCATCACAAAGTGATCGAAAAAAATTAACGCATATCACACCAAAACGGTATTTTCAAGTGCACTCTTTGCGCGGACGGATCAGTAATGTGGTCTTACCCCAAATTGACGTCTTGCATATTACAAATCTTCATGAAGGCTAGACTGATATCAAGCTACACATATTACTAGATTAACCGCAAAGGGGAATGTATGTTACCCTTTCATCTCCGTCACGTAAGTTACAAGAAAATAGTACGTAAGATATAGGTGTGAAAACTCATTCCCATTTGATGTTTTATCTTGTCTAATGCAGTAGTACATCCAGTATTCTCGAAACAAACGTGTCCCATCACAAAGTGATCGAAAAAAATTAACGCATATCACACCAAAACGGTATTTTCAAGTGCACTCTTTGCGCGGACGGATCAGTAATGTGGTCTTACCCCAAATTGATGTCCTGCATGTTACAAATCTTCACGAAGGCTAGACTGATATCAAGCTACACATATAACTAGATTAACCGCAAAGGGGAATGTATGTTACCCTTTCATCTCCGTCACGTAATTTACAAGAACATAGTACGTAAGTTATAGGTGTGAAAACTCATTCCCATTTGATGTTTTATCTTGTCTAATGCAGTAGTACATCCAGTATTCTCGAAACAAACGTGTCCCATCACAAAGTGATCGAAAAAAATTCACGCATATCACACCAAAACGGTATTTTCAAGTGCACTCTTTGCTCGGACGGATCAGTAATGTGGTCTTACCCCAAATTGATGTCTTGCATGTTACAAATCTTCATGAAAGCTAGACTGATATCAAGCTACACATATTACTAGATTAACCGCAAAGGGGAATGTATGTTACCCTTTCATCTCCGTCACGTAAGTTACAAGAAAATAGTACGTAAGTTATAGATGAGAAAACTCATTCCCATTTGATGTTTTATCTTGTCTAATGCAGTAGTACATCCAGTATTCTCGAAACAAACGTGTCCCATCACAAAGTGATCGAAAAAAATTCACGCATATCACACCAAAACGGTATTTTCAAGTGCACTCTTTGCGCGGACGGATCAGTAATGTGGTCTTACCCCAAATTGATGTCCTGCATGTTACAAATCTTCACGAAGGCTAGACTGATATCAAGCTACACATATAACTAGATTAACCGCAAAGGGGAATGTATGTTACCCTTTCATCTCCGTCACGTAAGTTACAAGAAAATAGTACGTAAGTTATAGGTGTGAAAACTCATTCCCATTTGATGTTTTATCTTGTCTAATGCAGTAGTACATCCAGTATTCTCGAAACAAACGTGTCCCATCACAAAGTGATCGAAAAAAATTCACGCATATCACACCAAAACGGTATTTTCAAGTGCACTCTTTGCGCGGACGGATCAGTAATGTGGTCTTACCCCAAATTGATGTCTTGCATGTTAGAAATCTTCACGAAGGCTAGACTGATATCAAGCTACACATATTACTAGATTTACCGTAAAGGGGAATGTAATTTACCCTTTCATCTCCGTCACGTAAGTTACAAGAAAATAGTACGTAAGTTATAGGTGTGAAAACTCATTCCCATTTGATGTTTTATCTTGTCTAATGCAGTAGTACATCCAGTATTCTCGAAACAAACGTGTCCCATCACAAAGTGATCGAAAAAAATTCACGCATATCACACAAAACGGTATTTTCAAGTGCACTCTTTGCGCGGACGGATCAATAATGTGGTCTTACCCCAAATTGATGTCTTGCATGTTACAAATCTTCACGAAGGCTAGACTGATATCAAGCTACACATATTACTAGATTAACCGCAAAGGGGAATGTATGTTACCCTTTCATCTCCGTCACGTAAGTTACAAGAAAGTAGTACGTAAGTTATAGGTGTGAAAACTCATTCCCATTTGATGTTTTATCTTGTCTAATGCAGTAGTACATTCAGTATTCTCGAAACAAACGTGTCCCATCATAAAGTGATCGAAAAAATTCACGCATATCACACCAAAACGGTATTTTCAAGTGCACTCTTTGCGCGGACGGATCAGTAATGTGGTCTTACCCCAAATTGATGTCCTGCATGTTACAAATCTTCACGAAGGCTAGACTGATATCAAGCTACACATATTACTAGATTAACCGCAAAGGGGAATGTATGTTACCCTTTCATCTCCGTCACGTAAGTTACAAGAAAATAGTACGTAAGTTATAGGTGTGAAAACTCATTCCCATTTGATGTTTTATCTTGTCTAATGCAGTAGTACATTCAGTATTCTCGAAACAAACGTGTCCCATCATAAAGTGATCGAAAAAAATTCACGCATATCACATCAAAACGGTATTTTCAAGTGAACTCTTTACGCGGACGGATCAGTAATTTTTTGATGTTGGAGTAAAATTAAAAGTAAGGTTTGGGTTATTTTTATCAACGCACCACATTCGCTCAGTGGCTGCGACTGGTCGTCGCAAGGAAAGAGTCCGTCTACGTCGATAGAGTCGTACGCCGTTATGTTGCTGCGAACGGGTGACGCGCGCTGTAGCATGAACATTTCTCTATCAGGTGGAGTTGGAAACAAGTTTTCATGCAGGCCTGAAAATGACCAATGCATATTATAGTCATTGCAATATGATAAGATTTGGGTATACAAATGGGGGCCAATAATCACATTAGTTCTAATCTAGAAAGATTCATGATTTTAAATGCATTTCTAAGGTGTTTGACATCACAGCATCCAATAAAATTAATGCAATATGAAATTCGTTTGATCATTAATTTTGTATAAGTCAAGAGGAAGCTGATTCAGATTAACTATCCACTAGTCGGTTCTAGCGACCTCCACTAATCTCGTATTTGTATTATTTTATCTTATTATATTGGATATCTTAGTGCTTATTCCAGAGCAACAATTGTACTACTCTGTTTTCGTTGACGATTCATTGATACTTTTGTTGGTCAATCGATTATCCTTCAGACACGTAGGCGTTCTGTGCAGTTTTCCTTTGTCGTGTATGCAGCACATTTGCCGTATGGGTGACCATTCCGTGTCGTCTTGTACTGTAATCAGCACAGACATGCTCAATTCAACATTGTGATATCACAAATGTCCGTAATAATCGGGATATTACAGGTGTCTAGAGAAGGAAAAGAAAGACGAGAAGGAGGAGAAGGAGGAGAAGGAGGAGAAGGAGGAGAATAAGGAGAAGGAGGAGAAGAAGGAGGAGGAGAAGGAGGAGAAGGAGGAGACTGGAGAGAAGGAGGAGAAGACAGAGAAGGAAGAGAAGGTGGAGAAGCAGGAGAAGGAAGAGAAAGAGGAGAAGGTGGAGACTGAAGAGAAGGAGGAAAAGGAGGAGAAGGCGGAGAAGGAGAAGGAAGAGAAAGAGGAGAAGGAATAGAAGGTGGAGAAGGAGGAGAAAGAGGAGAAAGAGGAGAAGGAGGAGAAGGACGAGGAGGAGAAATAAGAGAAAGAGGAGGAGACTGAGGAGAAGGAGGGAAAGGAGGAGGAGAAGATAAGGTGGGGGAGGAGGAGGAGGAGAAGGAAGAGAAAGAGGAGAAGGAAGAGAAGGTGGAGAAGGAGGAGAAGGAGGAGGAGGAGAGGGAAGAGAAAGAGGAGAAAGAGGAGAAGGGGGAGAAGGAAGAGAAGGAGAAGGAGGAGGAGAAGGAGGAGGAGAAGGAGAAGGTGAAGGGGGGAAGGAGGAGAAGGAGGGGAAGGAGGAGAAGGAAGAGAAGTAGGAGAAGGTCGAGGAGAAGGAGGAAAGGTTGGAGAAGCAGGGGAAGGAGGAGAAGGAAGAGAAGGAAGAGAAGGAAGAGAAGGAAGAAATAAGAAAAGGAGGAAATGAAGAAAAGAAGGAGAAGGTGGAGAAGGAGAACAAGGAGGTGAAGGAGGAGAAGGTCGACGAGGTCAAGGAGGAAAAGTTGGAGAAGGAGTGGAGAACGGAGAGAAGGAAGAAAGAAGAGAAGGAGAGGGAGGAGACGGAAAAGAAGGTGGAGGCGGAGGAGAAGGAGGAGAAAGTGAAGGAGGAAAAAGTGGAGAAGGAAGTGAAGGACGAAAGGAGGAGAAGAAAGAGAAGGAGGAGACGGAGGAGAAGGAGGAAACGTGAAGAACGATTAGAGGGAAGCGAAAGAGGACAAGGAGGAAAAGGATAGGAAGGAGAAGTTAGAGAAGAGGGAGAAGGAAGTGAAGGAGGTGAAGATGGAGAAGGAGGAGGGGGAAAGGAAAAGTGGGAGGAGAAGGAGGAGAAGATGACAAGGGGGAGAAGGAAGAGAAGGAGGAGAATGTTGAGAAGGAGGAGAAGGAGGAGAAGGAGGAGAATGAGGAGAAGGAGGAGGAGGAGAAGGAGGAGGAGGAGAACAAGAAGAAAGAAAACATGAAAAAAGTGGAGGAGAGGGAGAATAAATAGTAAAATTAGTAATTGTTTAACTGCAGTGATATTCCCTCAAACCGACCCTTCTGAGGCCGACATACGTCTTGGATCCGGGGCCGATGCTGATGCCGTCATCTTTCTTCCGGGAAGGGCATCGATGTCTGGCTGTGGATGACAATTCTCACCCCTGCTGAATCGGACAGCGACGCCATGTACTCGAACTGCTCCACGAATAGCCTCATTGACAGACCTAGAAAGACAGACACATTAACAAACCTAGAGAGTTGGACACACTGACCGGCATTGAGAGACAGACACATTGACATACCTAGAGAGTAGGACATATTGACAGGCCTAGATAGACATATGCATTGACAGATCTAGAGAGACAGACACATCGACATACCTAGAGAGAAAGACGTACCGACAGACCTAGAGAGACAGACACATTGACAGGCTTAGAGAGACAGACACATTGATAGACCTAGAAAGATAGACACATTAACAGACCTAGATAGACAGATACATCGACAGACCGAGAGAGACAGAAAAATTGACAGGTCTAGAGAGACAGAATCATTGACAAACCTAGATAGACATACATCGACATACTTAGATAGACAGAAACATTGGCCGCCGTAGATAGGCAGAAACATTAACAGGCCTATAGCGACAAACACATTGACAGGCGTAGAGAAACAGACACATCGACAGACCTAGATAGACAGACATTGACATACCTAGATAGACAGAAACATTGACAGGCCTAGAGAGACAGACACATTGACAGACCTAGATAGACAGACATCGACATACCTAGATAGGCAGAAACATTGACAGGCCTAGAGAAACAGACACACTGACAGACCTAGAAAGACGGAAACAATGACATACCTAGATAGACAGAAACATTGACAGATCTAGATAGACAGAAACATTGACTGACCTAGATAGACAGACACATTGGCAGACCTAGACAGACAGAAACAATGCCTGACCTAGATAGACAGAAACATTTACAAACTTAGATTGAAAGGCCTAGAGCGACAGGCGCATTGACAGGCCTAGAGAGGTAGACACTTTGACAGACCTAGATAGACAGACATCGACATACCTAGATAAACATACTTTGACATACCTGGATAGACGGAAACGTTGACAGGCCTAGAGAGACAGAAACATTGACAGGCCTAGATAGACAGAAACATTGACAGACCTAGTTAGACAGAAACATTGGCAGACCTAGAGAGACACACACACATACTGACAGACCTACATAGACAGAAACATTGACAGGCCTATAGAGATAGATGCATTGACAGGCCTAGATAGACAGAAACGTTGACAGGCATAGAGAGACAGATACACTGAGCGACCTACGGAAACATATACATTGACAGGCCTAGAGAAACATCTACATTGACAGGCCTAGAGAGACAGACAGATTGACAGACCTAGAAAAATAGACCCATTGACAGACCTAGTTTGACAGACACATTTAGAAGTCTAATGAGAGACACATTAACAAGCTTAGAGAAACGTATACACTGACAGACCTAGAGAGATAGACACATTAACGTACCTAGACAGATAGCTACATTGACAGGCCTAAAGAGACAGACACAGGGACAGGCCTAGAGTGATACACATATTGAAAGGCCTAGAGAGATATACACAGTGGCAGGCTAATGCGAGACAAACCCATTCACATGACGTCTCCCGTGGGATTTTTAACAATGAATGAATGCTGTATACATGATCTAATCAGTTATATACAGTATGGTACACAAGAAACCGATGTTATACAAATTAATAAAAACTTGTTTTGACGACAGTCATTGCAACCAATGCACGGACCAATATCGTCTGGGCAGACCTGTAAGGGTTAAAGGCAGACTTCTTCTTCTTCGTTGCTATTGTGAATTCATGATACACAGTATACACTGTATATATTACAGTATACAGACAGAATATATATATATATGTTTAAGGGAGCAGCGATTTATGATTTAAACATTTCAGTGTTTACAAAAATCGCCGTGGTGTCACTGAAATCCCCGAATAGCGAGCTCAGGTAATTCCGAAGAAGGTTGTTATCCAACAGGAGTGGAGTTTCTAAGTAGTCTGCAAGCTGTCAACGTATATAACGATCAACAACTTCCCGTTAAAATGTTGCATTGTATTAGTTGGTGTTTGCTTACCGTAAAGCGGCCCGATACGGGTGGTGGTCTGTATTAGCTGGAGTTTGCCTACCGCAAAGCGGCCGTGTAGGGGTTGTAGTCTGTATTAGTTAGTGTTTCTTACTGTA
>JAHLWY010001810.1:12500-14948 GCA_020002185.1 Paraescarpia echinospica
GTTGCGGCGAAGCTAATTTCTAGTTTGAAGCAGCTGACCTCCATAAATTGCGTAGGATATCTGCCAGGGGTAGTGTACGTTGTCATCGACCTGGCTAACGAGGATGATAGAGGGAGAGAGGGAGAGACGGAGAGACGGAGAGACGGAGAGAGGGAGAGAGGGAGAGGGAGAGCGAGAGAGGGAGAGAGGGAGAGAGGGAGAGAGGGAGAGAGGGAGAGAGGGAGAGAGGGAGAGAGAGAGTGAGAGGGAGAGAGAGAGTGAGAGGGAGAGAGGGAGTGAGAGGGAGAGAGGGAGAGAGGGAGAGAGGGAGAGAGGGAGATAAGTAGAGAGGGAGAGAGTGGAAGAGCGAGAGTTATAGTAAAATAAATAATGCATTCAATAAGCACAATGACTTAACAGCAAGCGGGCTTAGTGCCAGATGTGTATGTAAACCACTTAATGTTGTGCAGTGTGCGGACGTTAAAACGCCTTCTACAAAGACTTGGCTTAAGGCGCAGGCAAGTAGTTGACTACGCTATGGTTGCAACAGCAATGCAGGTACTTTCAAGTTTAAATAAGTACTCATGTCTACGTTGCACATGTTCACGGCTACTGGAAATAATTAAAAATTATATTTATGTAACACAAGAAATAAAAAGAAAGTTCGTAAATGAAGTAGAATTTAAATGTATTTTAATATGTCAAAAATAGCGATTCAGTATTAAATGAATTCTTTATGATCTTCTATATTCTAGTACATTCCTGAAACAATACACATATAAACGGAAGGTGGAATTGTTTCTGTTTAGCATCATATCGAAGAAAATAGCATAATGTGTCAGGGTATATTCTGTGATAACAAATTGAATCATAACTATGAAAATATGAAATATATCACACACGTCTAACAATAAATGTACACAGTTGAATAGTTGTCTTGTTGAGTGTCCTAACCTACTTATGCAATATGCATCAATACCTTAACAACCAGTTAAATAGAGGCGCTTTGTTGTGTATAATGTATACCTTATGAAAGTAAAGTATAATTCATCCCTTTAACGATTTACCACATTTACGCAAAACCATATTAATGATATACTGTCTTTAATGGGTGTTTTTTTTGTTTACAACAATATATATATATATATGTGTGTGTATATATATATATATATATATGTATGTATATATATATATATATATATCTACATTATGTCAATCTCTTTTCCACATAATAATTGTTTCAGCACGAGTTGGAAGGAAGTGGACGTTGTTTGGGCTACAGGAGCATGACAGTGCGACTACGCAACCTCCACGATTTGATGGTGCCAAGGTGTGTCCAGTGTTTAGCAACAACAATTTTATTCAGAGAATATTAGCAGTAGTATATATAACACTCCATATGTTATCCTTCATTTAGTTTAATTACATGTCCACTATGACCACAGGTGTGGTAATGGCGGAGATTCTAATGTGGCATAAGACGTACACAGCAAAAAAGTTTGACATTTTTTATTTTCATCTAATTTTTATCTTTCATTGCAAATAACATGGACATTTTAAATCGTAATATAATCTTATTAGCATAATAACTTATATTATCAGTTCCTGCGACTACTGTCCTGGGATTATACGAAGTCTTTTGCTACTGTTGCAACACGTGTTCCAAACCTGAGCTGAAACCTTGGTTGTCAGTCGGACGTAAATGTGAGCGCAAAGTTTGCCGCTACCGTGACAGCACTAATTTTGATGTGTACCTGCTACTGAAGGGCATACTGTAACTAAGTGATGTGAGGCTCCATCTACATATGTGTGAATTTATTTATGATAGTTTATTTCATTTACAGGGACACGGTAATGACATTGTTACAAATAATGGACCCAGAAAGGGTATCCGAGCGAAGGATAAACAGATTTTCCCGGAGGCAATATTATAGCAAAGGCCCAAACTATCTCATTCACATTGATGGGAACGACAAGCTAAAGCCGTTTGGTTTTGCAATACACGGAGCAATATGCGGGTGAGGCCAGTTTGTTTTTATTGGCATGTTTAATGATGTGTTTATGTAATGACTAACCACGCTGCCCTCTTCTGTTATCAAATATGTAATTAAAATATGTTTCACTCAGTAGGTGACGCCACAGTGACAATTTATTTCCTCTTAGGTACTTTGCGACAGCCAAACCACCCATACGCAATAGGCCTAGTGTGTATGGAAAAGAGTTGGGATGTTTTGGAGTCAGTTTTAATTTTACTTGTAAAGTCAGATGCAAAACAACACTACTTGAATAGTAACCTAGTGGTCAGCCGAATACATTGGCTGATAGATATGTGAATAATATATATATATATATATATATATAGTTTTATGTATGCGGTTCAAGTGTGTCATGAAATTCAAATAGATGTGCTGATTCAGATTCTCCAGGAAAATACTATGGCTCAAGGTGGGCAGAACCAACAAAGATCCC
>JAHLWY010001811.1:0-15430 GCA_020002185.1 Paraescarpia echinospica
CTATGGGGATTGTCTCTATGAATTCCTACGTAGGATGGATCCGCCTCAGGGGTATCAACAGACTCGTCCAAACATAATTGTGCAGATAGGCCTATGGGGATTGTCTCTATGAATTCCTACGTAGGATGGATCCGCCTCAGGGGTATCAACAGACTCGTCCAAACATAATTGTGCAGATATGCCTATGGGGATTGTCTCTATGAATTCCTACGTAGGATGAATCCGCCTCAGGGGTATCAACAGACTCGTCCAAACATAATTGTGCAGATTTGCCTATGGGGATTGTCTCTATGAATTCCTACGTAGGATGGTTCCGCCTCAGCGTTATCAACAGACTCGTCCAAACATAATTGTGCAGATAGGCCTATGGGGATTGTCTCTATGAATTCCGACGTAGGATGGATCCGCCTCAGGGGTATCAACAGACTCGTCCAAACATAATTGTGCAGATAGGCCTATGGGGATTGTCTCTATGAATTCCTACGTAGGATGGATCCGCCTCAGGGTTATCAACAGACTCGTCCAAACATAATTGTGCAGATATGCCTATGGGGATTGTCTCTATGAATTCCTACGTAGGATGGATCCGCCTCAGGGGTATCAACAGACTCGTCCAAACATAATTGTGCAGATAGGCCTATGGGGATTGTCTCTATGAATTCCTACGTAGGATGGATCCGCCTCAGGGGTATCAACAGACTCGTCCAAACATAATTGTGCAGATAGGCCTATGGGGATTGTCTCTATGAATTCCTACGTAGGATGGATCCGCCTCAGGGGTATCAACAGACTCGTCCAAACATAATTGTGCAGATAGGCGTATGGGGATTGTCTCTATAAATTCCTATGTAGGATGGATCCGCCTCAGGGGTATCAACAGACTCGTCCAAACATAATTGTGCAGATAGGCCTATGGGGATTGTCTCTATAAATTCCTAGGTAGGATGGATCCGCCTCAGGGGTATCAACAGACTCGTCCAAACATAATTGTGCAGATAGGCCTATGGGGATTGTCTCTATGAATTCCTACGTAGGATGGATCCGCCTCAGGGGTATGAACAGACTCGTCCAAACACAATTGTGCAGATAGGCCTATGGGGATTGTCTCTATGAATTCCTACGTAGGATGGATCCGCTTCAGGGGTATCAACAGACTCGTCCAAACATAATTGTGCAGATAGGCCTATGGGGATTGTCTCTATGAATTCTTACGTAGGATGGATCCACCTCAGGGGTATCAACAGACTCGTCCAAACATAATTGTGCAGATAGGCCTATGGGGATTGTCTCTATGAATTCCCTACGTGGGATGGATCCGCCTCAGGGGTATCAACAGACTCGTCCAAACATAATTGTGCAGATAGGCCTGTGGGGATTGTCTCTATGAATTCCCTACGTAGGATGGATCCACCTCATGGGTATCAACAGACTCGTCCAAACATGGTGTTAACAGACAGACTATATGGATTGTCTCTGAATTCCTACGTGGGATGGATCACCTCAGGGGTATCAACCAGACTCGTCCAAATATAATTGTGCAGATGGGCCTGTAAGGGGATTGTCTCTATGAATTCCTGCGTGGGATGGATCCGCCTCAGAGTCAACAGACTCGTCCAAACATGGTGTGCAGATGACTATGGGGATTGTCTCTGAATTCCTACATTGGGATGGATCCCTCTGAACTCGTCCAAACATAATTGTGCAGACAGGCCTATATGGATTGTCTCTATGAATTCCTACGTAGGATGGATCCGCCTCAGGGGTATCAACAGACTCGTCCAAATATAATTGTGCAGATAGGCCTATGGGGATTGTCTCTATGAATTCCTACGTAGGATGGATCCGCCTCAGGGGTATCAACAGACTCGTCCAAACATAATTGTGCAGATAGGCCTATGGGGATTGTCTCTATGAATTCCTACATAGGATGGATCCACCTCAGGGGTATCAACAGACTCGTCCAAACATAATTGTGCAGATAGGCCTATGGGGATTGTCTCTATAAATTCCTACGTAGGATGGATCCGCCTCAGGGGTATCAACAGACTCGTCCAAACATAATTGTGCAGATAGGCTTATGGGGATTGTCTCTATAAATTCCTACGTAGGATGGATCCGCCTCAGGGGTATCAACAGACTCGTCCAAACATAGTTGTGTAGTTAGGCCTATGTGGATTGTCTCTATAAATTCCTACGTAGGATAGATCCGCCTCAGGGGTATCAACAGACTCGTCCAAACATAATTGTGCAGATAGGCCTATGGGGATTGTCTCTATGAATTCCTACGTAGGATGGATCCGCCTCAGGCGTATCAACAGACTCGTCCAAACATAATTGTGCAGATAGGTCTATGGGGATTGTCTCTATGAATTCCTACGTAGGATGGATCCGCTTCAGGAGTATCAACAGACTCGCCCAAACATAATTGTGCAGATAGGCCTATGGGGATTGTCTCTATGAATTCCTACGTAGGATGGATCCGCCTCAGGGGTATCAACAGACTCGTCCAAACATAATTGTGCAGATAGGCCTATGGGGATAGTCTCTATGAATTCCTACGTACGATGGATCCGCCTCAGGGGTATCAACAGGCTCGTCCAAACATAATTGTGCAGATAGGCCTATGGGGATTGTCTCTATGAATTCCTACGTAGGATGGATCCGCCTCAGGGGTATCAACAGACTGGTCCAAACATAATTGTGCAGATAGGCCTATGGGGATTGTCTTTATGAATTCCTACGTAGGATGGATCCGCCTCAGGGGTATCAACAGACTCGTCCAAACATAATTGTGCATATAGGCCTATGGGGATTGTCTCTATGAATTCCTACGTAGGATGGATCTGCCTCAGGGGTATCAACAGACTCGTCCAAACATAATTGTGCAGATAGGCCTATGGGGATTGTCTCTAAGAATTCCTACGTAGGATGGATCCGCCTCAGGGGTATCAACAGACTCGTCCAAACATAATTGTGCAGATAGGCCTATGGGGATTGTCTCTATGAATTCCTACGTAGGATGGATCCGCCTCAGGGGTATCAACAGACTCGTCCAAACATAATTGTGCAGATAGGCCTATGGGGATTGTCTCTATGAATTCCTACGTAGGATGGATCCGCCTCAGGGGTATCAACAGACTCGTCCAAACATAATTGTGCAGATAGGCCTATGGGGATTGTCTCTATGAATTCCTACGTAGGATGGATCCGCCTCAGGGGTATCAACAGACTCGTCCAAACATAATTGTGCAGATAGGCCTATGGGGATTGTCTCTATGAATTCCTACGTAGGATGGATCCGCCTCATGGGTATCAACAGACTCGTCCAAACAAAATTGTGCAGACAGGCCTATGGGGATTGTCTGTATGAATTCCTACCTAGGATGGATCCGCCTCAGGGGTGTCAACAGACTCGTCCAAATATAATTGTGCAGATAGGCCTATGGGGATTGTCTCTATGAATTCCTTCGTAGGATGGATCCGCCTCAGGGGTATCAACAGACTCGTCCAAACATAATTGTGCAGATAGGCCTATGGGGATTGTCTCTATGAATTCCTACGTAGGATGGATCCGCCTCTGGGGTATCAACAGACTCGTCCAAACATAATTGTGCACATAGGCCTATGGGGATTGTCTCTATGAATTCCTACGTAGGATGGATCCGCCTCAGGGGTATCAACAGACTCGTCCAAACATAATTGTGCAGATAGGCCTATGGGGATTGTCTCTATGAATTCCTACGTAGGATGGATCCGCCTCAGGGGTATCAACAGACTCGTCCAAACATAATTGTGCAGATAGGCCTATGTGGATTGTCTCTATAAATTCCTACGTAGGATGGATCAGCCTCAGGGGTATCAACAGACTCGTCCAAACATAATTGTGCAGATAGGCCTATGGGGATTGTCTCTATGAATTCCTACGTAGGATGGATCCGCCTCAGGCGTATCAACAGTCTCGTCCAAACATAATTGTGCAGATAGGCCTATGTGGATTGTCTCTATGAATTCCTACGTAGGATGGATCCGCCTCAGGGGTATCAACAGACTCGTCCAAACACAATTGTGCAGATAGGCCTATGGGGATTGTCTCTATGAATTCCTACGTAGGATGGATCCGCTTCAGGGGTATCAACAGACTCGTCCAAATATAATTGTGCAGATAGGCCTATGGGGATTGTCTCTATGAATTCCTACGTAGGATGGATCCGCCTCAGGGGTATCAACAGACTCGTCCAAACATAATTGTGCAGATAGGCCTATGAGGATTGTCTCTATGAATTCCTACGTAGGATGGATCCGCCTCATGGGTATCAATAGACTCGTCCAAACATAATTGTGCAGATAGGCCTATGGGGATTGTCTCTATGAATTCCTACGTAGGATGGATCCACCTCAGGCGTATCAACAGACTCGTCCAAACATAATTGTGCAGATAGCCCTATGTGGATTGTCTCTATGAATTCCTACGTAGGATGGATCCGCCTCAGGGGTATCAACAGACTCGTCCAAACACAATTGTGCAGATAGGCCTATGGGGATTGTCTCTATGAATTCCTACGTAGGATGGATCCGCTTCAGGGGTATCAACAGACTCGTCCAAATATAATTGTGCAGATAGGCCTATGGGGATTGTCTCTATGAATTCCTACGTAGGATGGATCCGCCTCAGGGGTATCAACAGACTCGTCCAAACATAATTGTGCAGATAGGCCTATGGGGATTGTCTCTATGAATTCCTACATAGGATGGATCCGCCTCAGGGGTATCAACAGACTCGTCCAAACATAATTGTGCAGATAGGCCTATGGGGATTGTCTCTATAAATTCCTACGTAGGATGGATCCGCCTCAGGGGTATCAACAGACTCGTCCAAACATAATTGTGCAGATAGGCTTATGGGGATTGTCTCTATAAATTCCTACGTAGGATGGATCTGCCTCAGGGGTATCAACAGACTCGTCCAAACATAGTTGTGCAGTTAGGCCTATGTGGATTGTCTCTATAAATTCCTACGTAGGATAGATCCGCCTCAGGGGTATCAACAGACTCGTCCAAACATAATTGTGCAGATAGGCCTATGGGGATTGTCTCTATGAATTACTACGTAGGATGGATCCGCCTCAGGCGTATCAACAGACTCGTCCAAACATAATTGTGCAGATAGGTCTATGGGGATTGTCTCTATGAATTCCTACGTAGGATGGATCCGCTTCAGGAGTATCAACAGACTCGTCCAAACATAATTGTGCAGATAGGCCTATGGGGATTGTCTCTATGAATTCCTACGTAGGATGGATCCGCCTCAGGGGTATCAACAGACTCGTCCAAACATAATTGTGCAGATAGGCCTATGGGGATAGTCTCTATGAATTCCTACGTACGATGGATCCGCCTCAGGGGTATCAACAGGCTCGTCCAAACATAATTGTGCAGATAGGCCTATGGGGATTGTCTCTATGAATTCCTACGTAGGATGGATCCGCCTCAGGGGTATCAACAGACTGGTCCAAACATAATTGTGCAGA
The DNA here is from genome assembly GCA_020002185.1 of Paraescarpia echinospica. Classification (NCBI taxonomy): domain Eukaryota; kingdom Metazoa; phylum Annelida; class Polychaeta; order Sabellida; family Siboglinidae; genus Paraescarpia; species Paraescarpia echinospica. The sequence goes on from JAHLWY010001811.1 coordinate 5,529, forward strand.
TAGGCCTATGGGGATTGTCTCTATGAATTCCTACGTAGGATGGATCCGCCTCAGGGGTATCAACAGACTCGTCCAAACATAATTGTGCATATAGGCCTATGGGGATTGTCACTATGAATTCCTACGTAGGATGGATCTGCCTCAGGGGTATCAACAGACTCGTCCAAACATAATTGTGCAGATAGGCCTATGGGGATTGTCTCTAAGAATTCCTACGTAGGATGGATCCGCCTCAGGGGTATCAACAGACTCGTCCAAACATAATTGTGCAGATAGGCCTATGGGGGTTGTCTTTATGAATTCCTACGTAGGATGGATCCACCTCAGGGGTATCAACAGACTCGTCCAAACATAATTGTGCAGATAGGCCTATGGGGATTGTCTATGAATTCTTACGTAGGATTGATCCGCCTCAGGGGTATCAACAGACTCGTCCAAACATAATTGTGCAGATAGGCCTATGGGGATTGTCTCTATGAATTCTTACGTAGGATGGATCCTCCTCAGGGGTATCAACAGACTCGTCCAAACATAATTGTGCAGATAGGCCTATGGGGATTGTCTCTATGAATTCCTACGTAGGATGGATCCGCCTCATGGGTATCAACAGACTCGTCCAAACATAATTGTGCAGACAGGCCTATAGGGATTGTCTCTATGAATTCCTACGTAGGATGGATCCGCCTCAGGGGTATCAACAGACTCGTCCAAACATAATTGTGCAGATAGGCCTATGGGGATTGTCTCTATGAATTCCTACGTAGGATGGATCCGCCTCAGGGGTATCAACAGACTCGTCCAAACATAATTGTGCAGATAGGCCTATAGGGATTGTCTCTATGAATTCCTACGTAGGATGGATCCGCCTCAGGGGTATCCACAGACTCGTCCAAACATAATTGTGCAGATAGGCCTATGGGGATTGTCTCTATGAATTCCTACGTAGGATGGATCCGCCTCAGGGGTATCAACAGACTCGTCCAAACATAATTGTGCAGATAGGCCTATGGGGATTGTCTCTATGAATTCCTACGTAGGATGGATCCGCCTCAGGGGTATCAACAGACTCGTCCAAACATAATTGTGCAGATAGGCCTATGGGGATTGTCTCTATGAATTCCTACGTAGGATGGATCCGCCTCAGGCATATCAACAGACTCGTCCAAACATAATTGTGCAGATAGGCCAATGTGGATTGTCTCTATGAATTCCTACGTAGGATGGATCCGCCTCAGGGGTATCAACAGACTCGTCCAAACACAATTGTGCAGATAGGCCTATGGGGATTGTCTCTATGAATTCCTACGTAGGATGGATCCGCTTCAGGGGTATCAACAGACTCGTCCAAACATAATTGTGCAGATAGGCCTATGGGGAATGTCTCTATGAATTCCTACTTAGGATGGATCCGCCTCAGGGGTATCAACAGACTCGTCCAAACATAATTGTGCAGATAGGCCTATGGGGATTGTCTCTATGAATTCCTACGTAGGATGGATCCGCCTCATGGGTATCAACAGACTCGTCCAAACAAAATTGTGCAGACAGGCCTATGGGGATTGTCTCTATGAATTCCTACCTAGGATGGATCCGCCTCAGGGGTGTCAACAGACTCGTCCAAATATAATTGTGCAGATAGGCCTATGGGGATTGTCTCTATGAAATCCTACGTAGGATGGATCCGCCTCAGGGGTATCAACAGACTCGTCCAAATATAATTGTGCAGATAGGCCTATGGGGATTGTCTCTATGAATTCCTACGTAGGATGGATCCGCCTCAGAGGTATCAACAGACTCGTCCAAACATAATTGTGCAGATAGGCCTATGGGGATTGTCTCTATGAATTCCTACGTAGGATGGATCCGCCTCAGGGGTATCAACAGACTCGTCCAAACATAATTATGCACATAGGCCTATGGGGATTGTCTCTATGAATTCCTACGTAGGATGGATCCGCCTCAGGGGTATCAACAGACTCGTCCAAACATAATTGTGCAGATAGGCCTATGGGGATTGTCTCTATAAATTCCTACGTAGGATGGATCCGCTTCAGGGGTATCAACAGACTCGTCCAAACATAATTGTGCAGATAGGCCTATGGGGATTGTCTCTATGAATTCTTACGTAGGATGGATCCACCTCAGGGGTATCAACAGACTCGTCCAAACATAATTGTGCAGATAGGCCTATGGGGATTGTCTCTATGAATCCCTACGTAGGATGGATCCGCCTCAGGGGTATCAACAGACTCGTCCAAACATAATTGTGCAGATAGGCCAATGGGGATTGTCTCTATGAATTCCTACGTAGGATGGATCTGCCTCATGGGTATCAACAGACTCGTCCAAACATAATTGTGCAGACAGGCCTATGGGGATTGTCTCTATGAATTCCTACGTAGGATGGATCCGCCTCAGGGGTGTCAACAGACTCGTCCAAATATAATTGTGCAGATAGGCCTATGGGGATTGTCTCTATGAATTCCTACGTAGGATGGATCCGCCTCAGGGGTATCAACAGACTCGTCCAAACATAATTGTGCAGATAGGCCTATGGGGATTGTCTCTATAAATTCCTACGTAGGATGGATCCGCCTCAGGGGTATCAACAAACTCGTCCAAACATAATTGTGCAGATAGGCCTATGGGGATTGTCTCTATAAATTCCTACGTAGGATGGATCCGCCTCAGGGGTATCAACAGACTCGTCCAAACATAATTGTGCAGATAGGCTTATGGGGATTGTCTCTATAAATTCCTCCGTAGGATGGATCTGCCTCAGGGGTATCAACAGACTCGTCCAAACATAGTTGTGCAGTTAGGCCTATGTGGATTGTCTCTATAAATTCCTACGTAGGATAGATCCGCCTCAGGGGTATCAACAGACTCGTCCAAACATAATTGTGCAGATAGGCCTATGGGGATTGTCTCTATGAATTACTACGTAGGATGGATCCGCCTCAGGCGTATCAACAGACTCGTCCAAACATAATTGTGCAGATAGGTCTATGGGGATTGTCTCTATGAATTCCTACGTAGGATGGATCCGCTTCAGGGGTATCAACAGACTCGTCCAAACATAATTGTGCAGATAGGCCTATGGGGATTGTCTCTATGAATTCCTACGTAGGATGGATCAGCCTCAGGGGTATCAACAGACTCGTCCAAACATAATTGTGCAGATAGGCCTATGGGGATTGTCTCTATGAATTCCTACGTAGGATGGATCCGCCTCAGGGGTATCAACAGGCTCGTCCAAACATAATTGTGCAGATAGGCCTATGGGGATTGTCTCTAAGAATTCCTACGTAGGATGGATCCGCCTCAGGGGTATCAACAGACTCGTCCAAACATAATTGTGCAGATAGCCCTATGGGGATTGTCTCTATAAATTCCTACGTAGGATGGATCCGCCTCAGGGGTATCAACAGACTCGTCCAAACATAATTGTGCAGATAGGCCTATGGGGATTGTCTCTATAAATTCCTACGTAGGATGGATCCGCCTCAGGGGTATCAACAGACTCGTCCAAACATAATTGTGCAGATAGGCCTATGTGGATTGTCTCTATAAATTCCTACGTAGGATACATCCGACTCAGGGGTATCAACAGACTCGTCCAAACATAATTGTGCAGATAGGCCTATGGGGATTGTCTCTATGAATTCCTACGTAGGATGGATCCGCCTCAGGCGTATCAACAGACTCGTCCAAACATAATTGTGCAGATAGGCCTATGTGGATTGTCTCTATGAATTCCTACGTAGGATGGATCCGCCTCAGGGGTATCAACAGACTCGTCCAAACACAATTGTGCAGATAGGCCTATGGGGATTGTCTCTATGAATTCCTACGTAGGATGGATCCGCTTCAGGGGTATCAGCAGACTCGTCCAAACATAATTGTGCAGATAGGCCTATGGGGAATGTCTCTATGAATTCCTACTTAGGATGGATCCGCCTCAGGGGTATCAACAGACTCGTCCAAACATAATTGTGCAGATAGGCCTATGGGGATTGTCTCTATGAATTCCTACGTAGGATGGATCCGCCTCATGGGTATCAACAGACTCGTCCAAACAAAATTGTGCAGATAGGCCTATGGGGATTGTCTCTATGAATTCCTACGTAGGATGGATCCGCCTCAGGGGTATCAACAGACTCGTCCAAACATGGTGTGCGGAGATGGAAGCATGGGGATTGTCTCTATAAGGATTCCACCGTGGGATGGATCCACCTCAGGGGGCCATCAACAGACTCGTCAAACATGGATTATTGTAGTTAGGCCTATGTGGATTGTCTCTATAAATTCCTACGTAGGATGATCCTTACTCCAGGGGTATCAACAGACTCGTCCAAACATGGTGTGCAGACAGGCCCTATATGGATTGTCTCTATGAATTCCCTACGTAGGATGGATCCCGCCTCAGGGTATCCAACAGACTCGTCCAAATATAATTGTGCAGATAAGCTTGTAGAGGTTGTCTCTATGAATTCCTACGTGGGATGGATCCGCCTCAGGGTATCAACAGACTCGTCCAAACATGGTGTGCAGATAGGCCCTATGGGGATTGTCTCTATGAATTCCTACGTAGGATGGATCCGCCTCAGGGATATCAACAGACTCGTCCAAACATAATTGTGCAGATAGGCCTATGGGGATTATCTCTATGAATTCCTACGTAGGATGGATCCGCCTCAGGGGTATCAACAGACTCGTCCAAACATAATTGTGCAGATAGGCTTATGGGGATTGTCTCTATAAATTCCTACGTAGGATGGATCCGCCTCAGGGGTATCAACAGACTCGTCCAAACATAGTTGTGCAGTTAGGCCTATGGGGATTGTCTCTATAAATTCCTACGTAGGATGGATCCGCCTCAGGGGTATCAACAGACTCGTCCAAACATAATTGTGCAGATAGGCCTATGGGGATTGTCTCTATGAATTCCTACGTAGGATGGATCCGCCTCAGGGGTATCAACAGACTCGTCCAAACATAATTGTGCAGATAGGCCTATGGGGATTGTCTCTAAGAATTCCTACGTAGGATGGATCCGCCTCAGGGTTATCAAGAGACTCGTCCAAACATAATTGTGCAAATAGGCCTATGGGGATTGTCTCTATAAATTCCTACGTAGGATGGATCCGCCTCAGGGGTATCAACAGACTCGTCCAAGCATAATTGTGCAGATAGGCCTATGGGGATTGTCTCTATAAATTCCTACGTAGGATGGATCCGCCTCAGGGGTATCAACAGACTCGTCCAAACATAGTTGTGTAGTTAGGCCTATGTGGATTGTCTCTATAAATTCCTACGTAGGATAGATCCGCCTCAGGGGTATCAACAGACTCGTCCAAACATAATTGTGCAGATAGGCCTATGGGGATTGTCTCTATAAATTCCTACGTAGGATGGATCCGCCTCAGGGGTATCAACAGACTCGTCCAAACATAATTGTGCAGATAGGCTTATGGGGATTGTCTCTAAAAATTCCTACGTAGGATGGATCCGCCTCAGGGGTATCAACAGACTCGTCCAAACATAATTGTGCAGATAGTCCTATGGGGATAGTCTCTATGAATTCCTACGTACGATGGATCCGCCTCAGGGGTATCAACAGGCTCGTCCAAACATAATTGTGCAGATAGGCCTATGGGGATTGTCTCTATGAATTCCTACGTAGGATGGATCCGCCTCAGGGGTATTAACAGACTCGTCCAAACATAATTGTGCAGATAGGCCTATGGGGATTGTCTCTATGAATTCCTACGTAGGATGGATCCGCCTCAGGGGTATCAACAGACTCGTCCAAACATAATTGTGCAGATAGGCCTATGGGGATTGTCTCTATGAATTCCTACGTAGGATAGATCCGCCTCAGGGGTATCAACAGACTCGTCCAAACATAATTGTGCATATAGGCCTATGGGGATTGTCTCTATGAATTCCTACGTAGGATGGATCTGCCTCAGGGGTATCAACAGATTCGTCCAAACATAATTGTGCAGATAGGCCTATGGGGATTGTCTCTATGAATTCCTACGTAGGATGGATCCGCCTCAGGGGTATCAACAGACTCGTCCAAACATAATTGTGCAGATAGGCCTATGGGGGTTGTCTTTATGAATTCCTACGTAGGATGGATCCACCTCAGGGGTATCAACAGACTCGTCCAAACATAATTGTGCAGATAGGCCTATGGGGATTGTCTATGAATTCTTACGTAGGATGGATCCGCCTCAGGGGTATCAACAGACTCGTCCAAACATAATTGTGCAGATAGGCCTATGGGGATTGTCTCTATGAATTCCTACGTAGGATGGATCCGCCTCAGGGGTATCAACAGACTCGTCCAAACATAATTGTGCAGATAGGCCTATGGGGATTGTCTCTATGAATTCCTACGTAGGATGGATCCGCCTCATGGGTATCAACAGACTCGTCCAAACAAAATTGTGCAGACAGGCCTATGGGGATTGTCTCTATGAATTCCTACGTAGGATGGATCCGCCTCAGGGGTGTCAACAGACTCGTCCAAATATAATTGTGCAGATAGGCCTATGGGGATTGTCTCTATGAATTCCTACGTAGGATAGATCCGCCTCAGGGGTATTAACAGACTCGTCCAAACATAATTGTGCAGATAGGCCTATGGGGATTGTCTCTATGAATTCCTACGTAGGATGGATCCGCCTCAGGGGTATCAACAGACTCGTCCAAACATAATTGTGCAGATAGGCCTATGGGGATTGTCTCTATGAATTCCTACGTAGGATGGACCCGCCTCTGGGGTATCAACAGACTCGTCCAAACATAATTGTGCACATAGGCCTATGGGGATTGTCTCTATGAATTCCTACGTAGGATGGATCCGCCTCAGGCGTATCAACAGACTCGTCCAAACATAATTGTGCAGATAGGCCTATGTGGATTGTCTCTATGAATTCCTACGTAGGATGGATCCGCCTCAGGGGTATCAACAGACTCGTCAAAACATAATTGTGCAGATAGGCCTATGGGGATTGTCTCTATGAATTCCTACGTAGGATGGATCCGCCTCAGGGGTATCAACAGACTCGTCCAAACATAATTGTGCAGATAGGCCTATGGGGATTGTCTCTATGAATTCCTACGTAGGATGGATCCGCCTCAGGGGTATCAACAGACTCGTCCAAACATAATTGTGCAGATAGGCCTATGGGGATTGTCTCTATGAATTCCTACGTAGCATGGATCACATATCCAGAGGTATCAACTTGAACTCGTCAAACATAATTGTGCAGATAGGCCTAGGATTGTCTCTATGAATTCCCTACATTTTGGGATGGATCCACCTCAGGGGTATCAACTGAACTCGTCAAACATAGTGTGCAGATAGGCCTATGGGGATTTTCTCATGAATTCCTACGTAGGATGGATCCACCTCAAGGGTATCAACAGACTCGTCCAAACATAATTGTGCAGATAGGCCTATGGGGATTTTCTCTATGAATTCCTACGTAGGATGGATCCGCCTCAGGGGTATCAACAGACTCGTCCAAATATAATTGTGCAGATAGGCCTATGGGGATTGTCTCTATGAATTCCTACGTAGGAAGGATCCGCCTCAGGGGTATCAACAGACTCGTCCAAACATAATTGTGCAGATGGGCCTATGGGGATTGTCTCTATAAATTCCTACTTAGGATACATCCGCCTCAGGGGTATCAACAGACTCGTCCAAACATAATTGTGCAGATAGGCCTATGGGGGTTGTCTCTATGGTTCCACCGTAGGATGGATTCCGCCTCTAGGGGTATCCAACAGACTCGTCAAACATAATTTTATGGGCTGTGGGATTGTCTCTATGAATTCCTACGTAGGATGGATCCGCCTCAGGGGTATCAACAGACTCGTCCAAACATAATTGTGCAGATAGGCCTATGGGGATTGTCTCTATGAATTCCTACGTAGGATGGATCCGCCTCAGGGGTATCAACAGACTCGTCCAAACATAATTGTGCAGATAGGCCTATGGGCTTTGTCTCTATGAATTCCTACGTAGGATGGATCCGCCTCAGTGGTATCAACAGACTCGTCCAAACATAATTATGCAGATAGGCCTATGTGGATTGTCTCTATAAATTCCTACGTAGGATGGATCCGCCTCAGGGGTATCAACAGACTCGTCCAAACATAATTGTGCAGATAGGCCTATGGGGATTGTCTCTATGAATTCCTACGTAGGATGGATCCGCCTCAGGGGTATCAACAGACTCGTCCAAACATAGTGTACAGATGAGCCTGTAGGGGATTGTCTCTATGGTTCATGAACTGATCCGCCTCAGGGGTATCAACAGACTCGTCCAAACATAATTGTGCAGATAGGCCTATGGGGATTGTCTATGAATTCTTACGTAGGATTGATCCGCCTCAGGGGTATCAACAGACTCGTCCAAACATAATTGTGCAGATAGGCCTATGGGGATTGTCTCTATGAATTCCTACGTAGGATGGATCCGCCTCAGGGGTATCAACAGACTCGTCCAAACATAATTGTGCAGATAGGCCTATGGGGATTGTCTCTATGAATTCCTACGTAGGATGGATCCGCCTGATGTGTATCAACAGACTCGTCCAAACAAAATTGTGCAGACAGGCCTATGGGGATTGTCTCTATGAATTCCTACGTAGGATGGATCCGCCTCAGGGGTGTCAACAGACTCGTCCAAATATAATTGTGCAGATAGGCCTATGGGGATTGTCTCTATGAATTCCTACGTAGGATGGATCCGCCTCAGGGGTATCAACAGACTCGTCCAAACATAATTGTGCAGATAGGCCCATGGGGATTGTCTCTATGAATTCCTACGTAGGATGGATCCGCCTCAGGGGTATCAACAGACTCGTCCAAACATAATTGTGCAGATAGGCCTATGGGGATTGTCTCTATGAATTCCTACGTAGGATGGATCCGCCTCAGGGGTATCAACAGACTTGTCCAAACATAATTGTGCAGATAGGCCTATGGGGTTTGTCTCTATGAATTCCTACGTAGGATGGATCTGCCTCAGGGGTATCAACAGACTCGTCCAAACATAATTGTGCAGATAGGCCTATGGGGATTGTCTCTATGAATTCCTACGTAGAATGGATCCGCCTCAGGGGTATCAACAGACTCGTCCAAACATAATTGTGCAGATAGGCCTATGGGGATTGTCTCTATGAATTCCTACGTAGGATGGATCCGCCTCAGGGGTATCAACAGACTCGTCCAAACATAATTGTGCAGGTAGGCCTATGGGGATTGTCTCTATGAATTCCTATATAGGATGGATCCGCCTATGGGGTATCAACAGACTCGTCCAAACATAATTGTGCAGATAGGCCTATGGGGATAGTCTCTATGAATTCCTACGTAGGATGGATCCGCCTCAGGGGTATCAACAGACTCGTCCAAACATAATTGTGCAGATAGGCCTATGGGGATTGTCTCTATGAATTCCTACGTAGGATGGATCCACCTCAGGGGTATCAACAGACTCGTCCAAACATAATTGTGCAGATAGGCCTATGGGGATTTTCTCTATGAATTCCTACATAGGATGGATCCGCCTCATGGGTATCAACAGACTCGTCCAAAAAAAATTGTGCAGACAGGCCTATGGGGATTGTCTCTATGAATTCCTACGTAGGATGGATCCGCCTCAGGGGTGTCAACAGACTCGTCCAAATATAATTGTGCAGATAAGCTTATGGGGATTGTCTCTATGAAATCCTACGTAGGATGGATCCGCCTCAGGGGTATCAACAGACTCGTCCAAATATAATTGTGCAGATAGGCCTATGGGGATTGTCTCTATGAATTCCTACGTAGGATAGATCCGCCTCAGGGGAATCAACAGACTCGTCCATACATA
>JAHLWY010001812.1:0-14947 GCA_020002185.1 Paraescarpia echinospica
TATATAGTGTACGGATTGTTTATTTGTGTGGCATGTAGCCCTCACCTTGGATGTCGTAGATTAGCAGTTTGATGCACGGTGTATATATTGTACGAATTGTTCATTTGTGTGGCAGGTAGCCCTCACCTTTGATGTCGTAGATTAGCAGTTTGATGCACTGTGTATATATTGTACGAATTGTTCATTTGTGTGGCAGGTAGCCCTCACCTTTGATGTCGTTGATTAGTAGTTTGATGCACTGTATATATAGTGTACGGATTGTTTATTTGTGTGACATGTAGCCCTCACCTTTGATGTCGTAGATTAGTAGTTTGATGCACTGTATATATAGTGTACGGATTTTTTATTTGTGTGGCATATAGCCCTCACCTTTGATGTCGTAGATTAGTAGTTTGATGCACTGTATATATAGTGTACGGATTGTTTATTTGTGTGGCATGTAGCCTCACCTTTGATGTCGTAGATTAGTAGTTTGATGCACTGTATATATAGTGTACGGAGTGTTTATTTGTGTGGCATGTAGCCCTCACCTTTGATGTCGTAGATTAGCAATTTGATGCACTGTATATATAGTGTACGGATTGTTTATTTGTGTGGCATGTAGCCTCACCTTTGATGTCGTAGATTAGTAGTTTGATGCACTGTATATATAGTGTACGGATTGTTTATTTGTGTGGCATGTAGCCCTCACCTTTGATGTCGTAGATTAGCAGTTTGATGCACTGTATATATAGTGTACGGATTGTTTATTTGTGTGGCATGTAGCCCTCACCTTTGATGTCGTAGATTAGTAGTTTGATGCACTGTGTATATATTGTTCTGATTGTTTATTTGTGTGGCATGTAGCGCTCACCTTTGATGTCGTAGATTAGCAGTTTGATGCACTGTATATATAGTGTACGGATTGTTTATTTGTGTGGCATGTAGCCTCACCTTTGATGTCGTAGATTAGTAGTTTGATGCACTGTATATATAGTGTACGGATTGTTTATTTGTGTGACATGTAGCCCTCCCCTTTGATGTCGTAGATTAGCAGTTTGATGCACTGTGTATATATTGTACGGATTGTTTATTTGTGTGGCATATAGCCCTCACTTTTGATGTCGTAGATTAGCAGTTTGATGCACTGTATATATAGTGTACGGATTGTTTATTTGTGTGACATGTAGCCCTCACCTTTGATGTCGTAAATTAGCAGTTTGATGCACTGTGTATATATTGTACGGATTGTTTATTTGTGTGGCTTGTAGCCCACACCTTTGATGTCGTAGATTAGCAGTTTGATGCACTGTATATATAGTGTACGGATTGTTTATTTGTGTGGCATGTAGCCTCACCTTTGATGTCGTAGATTAGTAGTTTGATGCTCTGTATATATAGTGTACGGATTGTTTATTTGTGTGGCATGTAGCCCTCACCATTGATGTCGTAAATTAGCAGTTTGATGCACTGTGTATATATTGTACGGTTTGTTTATTTGTGTGGCAGGTAGCCCTCACCTTTGATGTCGTAGATTAGCAGTTTGATGCACTGTATATATAGTATACGTATTGTTTATTTGTGTGGCATGTAGCCTCACCTTTGAAGTCGTAGATTAGTAGTTTGATGCACTGTATATATAGTGTACGGATTGTGTATTTGTGTGGCATGTAGCCCTCAAACGGGTAATGTTGGTGCCGGCGGACGGTGCGCCTTCATGAATTGGCTGCAGGTTGTTTATTTTGGCTGTGGCAGCCATAGCCTCACCTTGATATCATCAGATTAGTAGTTTACGTGCACTGTATATATAGTGTACGGATTACATTTATTTTAATGCTTTTCCTTTAGTATAAATGAATTAGCGATTTAGTGCATGTATATATAATTGTACGGTTGTTGTTTGTGTAATAGCCACCACCTTCTTTGATATCGTAGATTAAATGGTTGGAGTACTGTATATATAGTGTACGGATTGTTTATTTGTGTGGCATATAGCCCTCACCTTTGATGTCGTAGATTAGCAGTTTGATGCACTGTGTATATATTGTACGGATTGTTTATTTGTGTGGCATATAGCCCTCACCTTTGATGTCGTAGATTAGTAGTTTGATGCACTGCATATATAGTGTACGGATTGTTTATTTGTGTGACATGTAGCCCTCACCTTTGATGTCGTAGATTAGCAGGTTTGATGCACTGTATATATATAGTGTACGGATTGTTTATTTGTGTGACATGTAGCCCTCACCTTTGATGTCGTAGATTAGCAGTTTGATGCACTGTGTATATATTGTACGGATTGTTTATTTGTGTGGCATGTAGCCCACACCTTTGATGTCGTAAATTAGCAGTTTGATGCACTGTGTATATATAGTACGGATTGTTTATTTGTGTGGCATGTAGCCCTCACCTTTGATGTTAATCTGTGGAGTGCTTGGTTTGATGCATGTGTATTGTACACTGGATTGTTTGTTTGTGTGGCGTAAGCCCTCACCTTTGATGTCGTAATTGGCAGTTTGATGCACTGTGTATATATTAGCGGATTGTTTGTTTGTGTGGCATATAGCCCTCACCTTTGATGTCATGGGTCGCACGGTTTGATGCACTGTGTATATATTGTACGGATTGTTTATTTGTGTGGCATGTAGCCCTCACCTTTGATGTCGTAAATTAGCAGTTTGATGCACTGTGTATATATAGTGCGGATTGTTTATTTGTGTGGCATGTAGCCCTCACCTTTGATGTCGTAGATTAGCAGTTTGATGCACTGTGTATATATTGTACGGATTGTTTATTTGTGTGGCATGTAGCCCTCACCTTTGATGTCGTAGATTAGCAGTTTGATGCACTGTGTATATATTGTACTGATTGTTTATTTGTGTGGCATGTAGCCCTCACCTTTGATGTCGTAAATTAGCAGTTTGATGCACTGTGTATATATTGTACGGATTGTTTATTTGTGTGGCATGTAGCCCTTACCTTTGATGTCGTAAATTAGCAGTTTGATGCACTGTGTATATATTGTACGGATTGTTTATTTGTGTGGCATGTAGTCCTCACCTTTGATGTCGTAGATTAGCAGTTTGATGCACTGTGTATATATTGTACGGATTGTTTATTTGTGTGGCATGTAGCCCTCACCTTTGATGTCGTAGATTAGTAGTTTGATGCACTGTGTATATATTGTACTGATTGTTTATTTGTGTGGCATGTAGCCCTCAACTTTGATGTCGTAAATTAGCAGTTTGATGCACTGTGTATATATTGTACGGATTGTTTATTTGTGTGGCTTGTAGCCCACACCTTTGATGTCGTAGATTAGCAGTTTGATGCACTGTATATATAGTGTACGGATTGTTTATTTGTGTGGCATGTAGCCTCACCTTTGATGTCGTAGATTAGTAGTTTGATGCACTGTATATATAGTGTACGGATTGTTTATTTGTGTGGCATGTAGCCCTCACCTTTCATGTCGTAGACTAGCAGTTTGATGCATTGTATATATATTGTACTGATTGTTTATTTGTGTGGCATGTAGCCCTCACCTTTGATGTCGTAGATTAGCAGTTTGATGCGCTGTATATATAGTGTACGGATTGTTTATTTGTGTGGCATGTAGCCCTCACCTTTGATGTCGTAGATTAGCAGTTTGATGCACTGTGTATATATTGTACGGATTGTTTATTTGTGTGGCATATAGCCCTCACCTTTGATGTCGTAGATTAGTAGTTTGATGCACTGTATATATAGTGTACGGATTGTTTATTTGTGTGACATGTAGCCCTCACCTTTGATGTCGTAGATTAGCAGTTTGATGCACTGTGTATATATTGTACGGATTGTTTATTTGTGTGGCATATAGCCCTCACCTTTGATGTCGTAGATTAGCAGTTTGGTGCACTGTATATATAGTGTACGGATTGTTTATTTGTGTGACATGTAGCCCTCACCTTTGATGTCGTAGATTAGTAGATTGATGCACTGTATATATAGTGTACGGATTGTTTATTTGTGTGGCATGTAGCCCTCACCTTGGATGTCGTAGATTAGCAGTTTGATGCACTGTGTATATATTGTACGAATTGTTCATTTGTGTGGCAGGTAGCCCTCACCTTTGATGTCGTAGATTAGCAGTTTGATGCACTGTATATATAGTGTACGGATTGTTTATTTGTGTGGCATGTAGCCTCACCTTTGATGTCGTAGATTAGTAGTTTGATGCACTGTATATATAGTGTACGGATTGTTTATTTGTGTGACATGTAGCCCTCACCTTTGATGTCGTAGATTAGCAGTTTGATGCACTGTGTATATATTGTACGGATTGTTTATTTGTGTGGCATATAGCCCTCACTTTTGATGTCGTAGATTAGCAGTTTGATGCACTGTATATATAGTGTACGGATTGTTTATTTGTGTGACATGTAGCCCTCACCTTTGATGTCGTAAATTAGCAGTTTGATGCACTGTGTATATATTGTACGGATTGTTTATTTGTGTGGCTTGTAGCCCACACCTTTGATGTCGTAGATTAGCAGTTTGATGCACTGTATATATAGTGTACGGATTGTTTATTTGTGTGGCATGTAGCCTCACCTTTGATGTCGTAGATTAGTAGTTTGATGCTCTGTATATATAGTGTACGGATTGTTTATTTGTGTGGCATGTAGCCCTCACCATTGATGTCGTAAATTAGCAGTTTGATGCACTGTGTATATATTGTACGGATTGTTTATTTGTGTGGCAGGTAGCCCTCACCTTTGATGTCGTAGATTAGCAGTTTGATGCACTGTATATATAGTATACGGATTGTTTATTTGTGTGGCATGTAGCCTCACCTTTGATGTCGTAGATTAGTAGTTTGATGCACTGTATATATAGTGTACGGATTGTGTATTTGTGTGGCATGTAGCCCTCACCTTTGATGTCGTAGATTAGCAGTTTGATGCACTGTATATATAGTGTACGGATTGTTTATTTGTGTGGCATGTAGCCTCACCTTTGATGTCGTAGATTAGTAGTTTGATGCACTGTATATATAGTGTACGGAGTGTTTATTTGTGTGGCATGTAGCCCTCACCTTTGATGTCGTAGATTAGCAATTTGATGCACTGTATATATAGTGTACGGATTGTTTATTTGTGTGGCATGTAGCCTCACCTTTGATGTCGTAGATTAGTAGTTTGATGCACTGTATATATAGTGTACGGATTGTTTATTTGTGTGGCATGCAGCCCTCACCTTTGATGTCGTAGATTAGCAGTTTGATGCACTGTATATATAGTGTACGGATTGTTTATTTGTGTGACATGTAGCCCTCACCTTTGATGTCGTAGATTAGTAGTTTGATGCACTGTATATATAGTGTACGGATTGTTTATTTGTGTGGCATGTAGCCCTCACCTTTGATGTCGTAGATTAGCAGTTTGATGCACTGTATATATAGTGTACGGATTGTTTATTTGTGTGGCATGTAGCCTCACCTTTGATGTCGTAGATTAGTAGTTTGATGCACTGTATATATAGTGTACGGATTGTTTATTTGTGTGGCATGTAGCCCTCACCTTGGATGTCGTAGATTAGTAGTTTGATGCACTGTGTATATATTGTACTGATTGTTTATTTGTGTGGCATGTAGCGCTCACCTTTGATGTCGTAGATTAGCAGTTTGATGCACTGTGTATATGTTGTACGGATTGTTTATTTGTGTGGCATGTAGCCTCACCTTTGATATCGTAGATTAGTAGTTTGATGCACTGTATATATAGTGTACGGATTGTTTATTTGTGTGGCATGTAGCCCTCACCTTTGATGTCGTAGATTAGCAGTTTGATGCACTGTGTATATATTGTACGGATTGTTTATTTGTGTGGCATGTAGCCCTCTCCTTGGATGTCGTAGATTAGCAGTTTGATGCGCCGTATATATAGTGTACGGATTTGTTTATTTACAGTATTATGGCACTCTGCTTGATGTCAATGGAACAGTTTGATGCTATGGCCATATATTGTACGATTGTTTGTTTATTGTGGCATATAGCCCTCACCTTTGATGTCGAATTAGTAGTTTGATGCACTGTGTATAGTGTACGGATTGTTTTATTGTGTGACATGTAGCCCTCACCTTTGATGTCGTAGATTAGCGGTTTGATGCCCACTGTGTATATATTGTGGGTTACTGTTTGTGTGGCATATAGCCCTCACCTTTGATAATGTCGTAGATTAGCAGTTTGATGCACTGTGTGTACATATATTGTACGGATTGTTTATTGTGTTGTGGTGGCATGTAGCCCTCACCTTTGATGGCGTATATTAGCAGTTTGATGCACTGTGTATATAGTGTACGGATTGTTTATTTGTGTGGCATGTAGCCTCACCTTTGATGTCGTAGATTAGTAGTTTGATGCACTGTATATATAGTGTACGGATTGTTTATTTGAGTGGCATGTAGCCCTCACCTTGGATGTCGTAGATTAGCAGTTTGATGCACTGTATATATAGTGTACGGATTGTTTATTTGTGTGGCATATAGCCCTCACCTTTGATGTCGTAGATTAGCAGTTTGATGCACTGTGTATATATTGTACGGATTGTTTATTTGTGTGGCATATAGCCCTCACCTTTGATGTCGTAGATTAGTAGTTTGATGCACTGTGTATATAGTGTACGGATTGTTTATTTGTGTGACATGTAGCCCTCACCTTTGATGTCGTAGATTAGCAGTTTGATGCCCTGTGTATATATTGTACGGATTGTTTATTTGTGTGGCATATAGCCCTCACCTTTGATGTCGTAGATTAGCAGTTTGATGCACTGTATATATAGTGTACGGATTGTTTATTTGTGTGGCATGTAGCCCTCACCTTTGATGTCGTAAATTAGCAGTTTGATGCACTGTGTATATATTGTACGGATTGTTTATTTGTGTGGCATGTAGCCCTCACCTTTGATGTCGTAAATTAGCAGTTTGATGCACTGTGTATATATTGTACGGATTGTTTATTTGTGTGGCATGTAGCCCTCACCTTTGATGTCGTAGATTAGCAGTTTGATGCACTGTGTATATATTGTACGGATTGTTTATTTGTGTGGTATGTAGCCCTCACCTTTGATGTCGTAAATTAGCAGTTTGATGCACTGTGTATATATAGTACGGATTGTTTATTTGTGTGGCATGTAGCCCTCACCTTTGATGTCGTAGATTAGCAGTTTGATGCACTGTGTATATATTGTACGGATTGTTTATTTGTGTGGCATGTAGCCTCACCTTTGATGTCGTAGATTAGTAGTTTGATGCACTGTATATATAGTGTACGGATTGTTTATTTGTGTATCATGTAGCCCTCACCTTTGATGTCGTAGATTAGTAGTTTGATGCACTGTATATATAGTGTACGGATTGTTTATTTGTGTGGCATGTAGCCCTCACCTTGGATGTCGTAGATTAGCAGTTTGATGCACTGTATATATAGTGTACGGATTGTTTATTTGTGTGGCATATAGCCCTCACCTTTGATGTCGTAGATTAGCAGTTTGATGCACTGTGTATATATTGTACGGATTGTTTATTTGTGTGGCATATAGCCCTCACCTTTGATGTCGTAGATTAGTAGTTTGATGCACTGTGTATATAGTGTACGGATTGTTTATTTGTGTGACATGTAGCCCTCACCTTTGATGTCGTAGATTAGAGTTTGATGCACTGTGTATGTGTACGGATTGCCCCTCACCTTTGATGTCGTAGATTATTTGATGCCCTGTGTATATATTGTACGGATTTTTTATTTGTGTGGCATATAGCCCTCACCTTTGATGTCGTAGATAGCAGTTTGATGCACTGTATATATAGTGTACGGATTGTTTATTTGTGTGACATGTAGCCCTCACCTTTGATGTCGTAGATTAGCAGTTTGATGCACTGTGTATATATTGTACGGATTGTTTATTTGTGTGGCATGTAGCCCTCACCTTTGATGGCGTATATTAGCAGTTTGATGCACTGTGTATATAGTGTACGGATTGTTTATTTGTGTGGCATGTAGCCTCACCTTTGATGTCGTAGATTAGTAGTTTGATGCACTGTATATATAGTGTACGGATTGTTTATTTGTGTGGCATGTAGCCCTCACCTTTGATGTCGTAAATTAGCAGTTTGATGCACTGTGTATATATTGTACGGATTGTTTATTTCTGTGGCATGTAGCCCTCACCTTTGATGTCGTAAATTAGCAGTTTGATGCACTGTGTACATATTGTACGGATTGTTTATTTGTGTGGCATGTAGCCCTCACCTTTGATGTCGTAGATTAGCAGTTTGATGCACTGTATATATAGTGTACTGATTGTTTATTTGTGTGACATGTAGCCCTCACCTTTGATGTCGTAGATTAGCAGTTTGATGCACTGTATATATAGTGTACGGATTGTTTATTTGTGTGGCATGTAGCCCTCACCTTGGATGTCGTAGATTAGCAGTTTGATGCACGGTGTATATATTGTACGAATTGTTCATTTGTGTGGCAGGTAGCCCTCACCTTTGATGTCGTAGATTAGTAGTTTGATGCACTGTATATATAGTGTACGGATTGTTTATTTGTGTGGCATGTAGCCCTCACCTTTGATGTCGTAAATTAGCAGTTTGATGCACTGTGTATATATTGTACGGATTGTTTATTTGTGTGGCATGTAGCCCTCACCTTTGATGTCGTAAATTAGCAGTTTGATGCACTGTGTATATATTGTACGGATTGTTTATTTGTGTGGCATGTAGCCCTCACCTTTGATGTCGTAGATTAGCAGTTTGATGCACTGTGTATATATTGTACGGATTGTTTATTTGTGTGGCATGTAGCCCTCACCTTTGATGTCGTAAATTAGCAGTTTGATGCACTGTGTATATATAGTACGGATTGTTTATTTGTGTGGCATGTAGCCCTCACCTTTGATGTCGTAGATTAGCAGTTTGATGCACTGTGTATATATTGTACGGATTGTTTATTTGTGTGGCATGTAGCCTCACCTTTGATGTCGTAGATTAGTAGTTTGATGCACTGTATATATAGTGTACGGATTGTTTATTTGTGTATCATGTAGCCCTCACCTTTGATGTCGTAGATTAGTAGTTTGATGCACTGTATATATAGTGTACGGATTGTTTATTTGTGTGGCATGTAGCCCTCACCTTGGATGTCGTAGATTAGCAGTTTGATGCACTGTATATATAGTGTACGGATTGTTTATTTGTGTGGCATATAGCCCTCACCTTTGATGTCGTAGATTAGCAGTTTGATGCACTGTGTATATATTGTACGGATTGTTTATTTGTGTGGCATATAGCCCTCACCTTTGATGTCGTAGATTAGTAGTTTGATGCACTGTGTATATAGTGTACGGATTGTTTATTTGTGTGACATGTAGCCCTCACCTTTGATGTCGTAGATTAGCAGTTTGATGCCCTGTGTATATATTGTACGGATTTTTTATTTGTGTGGCATATAGCCCTCACCTTTGATGTCGTAGATTAGCAGTTTGATGCACTGTATATATAGTGTACGGATTGTTTATTTGTGTGACATGTAGCCCTCACCTTTGATGTCGTAGATTAGCAGTTTGATGCACTGTGTATATATTGTACGGATTGTTTATTTGTGTGGCATGTAGCCCTCACCTTTGATGGCGTATATTAGCAGTTTGATGCACTGTGTATATAGTGTACGGATTGTTTATTTGTGTGGCATGTAGCCTCACCTTTGATGTCGTAGATTAGTAGTTTGATGCACTGTATATATAGTGTACGGATTGTTTATTTGTGTGGCATGTAGCCCTCACCTTTGATGTCGTAAATTAGCAGTTTGATGCACTGTGTATATATTGTACGGATTGTTTATTTCTGTGGCATGTAGCCCTCACCTTTGATGTCGTAAATTAGCAGTTTGATGCACTGTGTATATATTGTACGGATTGTTTATTTGTGTGGCATGTAGCCCTCACCTTTGATGTCGTAGATTAGCAGTTTGATGCACTGTATATATAGTGTACTGATTGTTTATTTGTGTGACATGTAGCCCTCACCTTTGATGTCGTAGATTAGCAGTTTGATGCACTGTATATATAGTGTACGGATTGTTTATTTGTGTGGCATGTAGCCCTCACCTTGGATGTCGTAGATTAGCAGTTTGATGCACGGTGTATATATTGTACGAATTGTTCATTTGTGTGGCAGGTAGCCCTCACCTTTGATGTCGTAGATTAGTAGTTTGATGCACTGTATATATAGTGTACGGATTGTTTATTTGTGTGGCATGTAGCCCTCACCTTTGATGTCGTAGATTAGCAGTTTGATGCACTGTATATATAGTGTACGGATTGTTTATTTGTGTGGCATGTAGCCCTCACCTTTGATGTCGTAGATTAGTAGTTTGATGCACTGTGTATATATTGTACTGATTGTTTATTTGTGTGGCATGTAGCGCTCACCTTTGATGTCGTAGATTAGCAGTTTGATGCACTGTGTATATGTTGTACGGATTGTTTATTTGTGTGGCATGTAGCCTCACCTTTGATGTCGTAGATTAGTAGTTTGATGCACTGTATATATAGTGTACGGATTGTTTATTTGTGTGGCATGTAGCCCTCACCTTTGATGTCGTAGATTAGCAGTTTGATGCACTGTGTATATATTGTACGGATTGTTTATTTGTGTGGCATGTAGCCCTCTCCTTGGATGTCGTAGATTAGCAGTTTGATGCACTGTATATATAGTGTACGAATTGTTTATTTGTGTGGCATATAGCCCTCACCTTTGATGTCGTAGATTAGCAGTTTGATGCACTGTGTATATATTGTACGGATTGTTTATTTGTGTGGCATATAGCCCTCACCTTTGATGTCGTAGATTAGTAGTTTGATGCACTGTGTATATAATGTACGGATTGTTTATTTGTGTGACATGTAGCCCTCACCTTTGATGTCGTAGATTAGCAGTTTGATGCCCTGTGTATATATTGTACGGATTGTTTATTTGTGTGGCATATAGCCCTCACCTTTGATGTCGTAGATTAGCAGTTTGATGCACTGTATATATAGTGTACGGATTATTTATTTGTGTGACATGTAGCCCTCACCTTTGATGTCGTAGATTAGCAGTTTGATGCACTGTGTATATATTGTACGGATTGTTTATTTGTGTGGCATGTAGCCCTCACCTTTGATGGCGTATATTAGCAGTTTGCTGCACTGTGTATATAGTGTACGGATTGTTTATTTGTGTGGCATGTAGCCTCACCTTTGATGTCGTAGATTAGTAGTTTGATGCACTGTATATATAGTGTACGGATAGTTTATTTGTGTGGCATGTAGCCCTCACCTTTGATGTCGTAAATTAGCAGTTTGATGCACTGTGTATATATTGTACGGATTGTTTATTTGTGTGGCATGTAGCCCTCACCTTTGATGTCGTAAATTAGGAGTTTGATGCACTGTGTATATATTGTACGGATTGTTTATTTGTGTGGCATGTAGCCCTCACCTTTAATGTCGTAGATTAGCAGTTTGATGCACTGTGTATATATTGTACGGATTGTTTATTTGTGTGGCATGTAGCCCTCACCTTTGATGGCGTATATTAGCAGTTTGATGCACTGTGTATATAGTGTACGGATTGTTTATTTGTGTGGCATGTAGCCTCACCTTTGATGTCGTAGATTAGTAGTTTGATGCACTGTATATATAGTGTACGGATTGTTTATTTGTGTGGCATGTAGCCCTCACCTTTGATGTCGTAAATTAGCAGTTTGATGCACTGTGTATATATTGTACGGATTGTTTATTTCTGTGGCATGTAGCCCTCACCTTTGATGTCGTAAATTAGCAGTTTGATGCACTGTGTACATATTGTACGGATTGTTTATTTGTGTGGCATGTAGCCCTCACCTTTGATGTCGTAGATTAGCAGTTTGATGCACTGTATATATAGTGTACTGATTGTTTATTTGTGTGACATGTAGCCCTCACCTTTGATGGCGTATATTAGCAGTTTGATGCACTGTGTATATAGTGTACGGATTGTTTATTTGTGTGGCATGTAGCCTCACCTTTGATGTCGTAGATTAGTAGTTTGATGCACTGTATATATAGTGTACGGATTGTTTATTTGTGTGGCATGTAGCCCTCACCTTTGATGTCGTAAATTAGCAGTTTGATGCACTGTGTATATATTGTACGGATTGTTTATTTCTGTGGCACGTAGCCCTCACCTTTGATGTCGTAAATTAGCAGTTTGATGCACTGTGTACATATTGTACGGATTGTTTATTTGTGTGGCATGTAGCCCTCACCTTTGATGTCGTAGATTAGCAGTTTGATGCACTGTATATATAGTGTACTGATTGTTTATTTGTGTGACATGTAGCCCTCACCTTTGATGTCGTAGATTAGCAGTTTGATGCACTGTATATATAGTGTACGGATTGTTTATTTGTGTGGCATGCATTTTCAAGCATTTGGATATGGTTTGGAGCAGATTGTATATATTGGCCACCTTGTTTATTTGTGTGGCAGGTAGCCCTCACCTTTGATGTCGTAGATTAGCAGTTTGATGCACTGTATATATAGTGTACGGATTGTTTATTTGTGTGACATGTAGCCCTCACCTTTGATGTCGTAGATTAGCAGTTTGATGCACTGTGTATATATTGTACGGATTGTTTATTTGTGTGGCATGTAGCCCTCACCTTTGATGTCGTAGATTAGCAGTTTGATGCAATGTGTATATATTGTACGGATTGTTTATTTGTGTGGCATGTAGCCCTCACCTTTGATGTCGTAGATTAGTGGTTTGATGCACTGTGTATATATTGTACTGATTGTTTATTTGTGTGGCATGTAGCCCTCACCTTTGATGTCGTAAATTAGCAGTTTGATGCACTGTGTATATATTGTACGGATTGTTTATTTGTGTGGCTTGTAGCCCACACCTTTGTCGTAGATTAGCAGTTTGATGCACTGTATATATAGTGTACGGATTGTTTATTTGTGTGGCATGTAGCCTCACCTTTGATGTCGTAGATTAGTAGTTTGATGCACTGTATATATAGTGTACGGATTGTTTATTTGTGTATCATGTAGCCCTCACCTTTGATGTCGTAGATTAGTAGTTTGATGCACTGTATATATAGTGTATGGATTGTTTATTTGTGTGGCATGTAGCCCTCACCTTGGATGTCGTAGATTAGCAGTTTGATGCACTGTATATATAGTGTACGGATTGTTTATTTGTGTGGCATATAGCCCTCACCTTTGATGTCGTAGATTAGCAGTTTGATGCACTGTGTATATATTGTACGGATTGTTTATTTGTGTGTTATATAGCCCTCACCTTTGATGTCGTAGATTAGCAGTTTGATGCACTGTATATATAGTGTACGGATTGTTTATTTGTGTGACATGTAGCCCTCACCTTTGATGTCGTATATTAGCAGTTTGATGCCCTGTGTATATATTGTACGGATTTTTTATTTGTGTGGCATATAGCCCTCACCTTTGATGTCGTAGATTAGCAGTTTGATGCACTGTATATATATAGTGTACGGATTGTTTATTTGTGTGACATGCTAGCCCTCACCTTGATGTCGTAGATTAGCAGAAGTTTGATGCACTGTGTATATATTGGCTGGATTGTTTATTTGTGGCCTTAGCCCTGCCTTTGATGGCATATATTAGCAGTTTGATGCACTGTGTATACCTAGTGTACGGATTGTTTATTTATTGGCCAGTAGCCTCACGCTTTGATGTAAGTAGATTAGTAGTTTGATGCACTGTATATATGGTATTTTGGATTGTTGTTTATTTGTGTGGCATGTAGCCCCTCACATTTGATGTCGAAGATTAGCAGTTTGATGCACTGTATATATAGTGTACTGATTGTTTATTTGTGTGGCAGGTAGCCCTCACCTTTGATGTCGTAGATTAGCAGTTTGATGCACTGTATATATAGTGTACTGATTGTTTATTTGTGTGGCAGGTAGCCCTCACCTTTGATGTCGTAGATTAGCAGTTTGATGCACTGTATATATAGTGTACTGATTGTTTATTTGTGTGACATGTAGCCCTCACCTTTGATGTGGTAGATTAGCAGTTTGATGCACTGTATATATAGTGTACGGATTGTTTATTTGTGTGGCATGTAGCCCTCACCTTGGATGTCGTAGATTAGCAGTTTGATGCACGGTGTATATATTGTACGAATTGTTTATTTGTGTGGCAGGTAGCCCTCACCTTTGATGTCGTAGATTAGTAGTTTGATGCACTGTATATATAGTGTACGGATTGTTTATTTGTGTGGCATGTAGCCCTCACCTTTGATGTCGTAGATTAGCAGTTTGATGCACTGTATATATAGTGTACGGATTGTTTATTTGTGTGGCATGTAGCCCTCACCTTTGATGTCGTAGATTAGTAGTTTGATGCACTGTGTATATATTGTACTAATTGTTTATTTGTGTGGCATGTAGCGCTCACCTTTGATGTCGTAGATTAGCAGTTTGATGCACTGTGTATATGTTGTACGGATTGTTTATTTGTGTGGCATGTAGCCTCACCTTTGATGTCGTAGATTAGTAGTTTGATGCACTGTATATATAGTGTACGGATTGTTTATTTGTGTGGCATGTAGCCCTCACCTTTGATGTCGTAGATTAGCAGTTTGATGCACTGTGTATATATTGTACGGATTGTTTATTTATGTGGCATGTAGCCCTCTCCTTGGATGTCGTAGATTAGCAGTTTGATGCACTGTATATATAGTGTACGGATTGTTTATTTGTGTGGCATATAGCCCTCACCTTTGATGTCGTAGATTAGCAGTTTGATGCACTGTGTATATATTGTACGGATTGTTTATTTGTGTGGCATATAGCCCTCACCTTTGATGTCGTAGATTAGTAGTTTGATGCACTGTGTATATATTGTAC
>JAHLWY010001813.1:0-7500 GCA_020002185.1 Paraescarpia echinospica
CACACACACATACACACACACACACACACACACACTATACGCACACATACACCGCACAAACACACGCACACACACGCACGCACACACGCACAAACACACACCACGCACACACACACACACACACACACACACACACACACACACACACACACACACACACACACACACACACACACACACACACACACACACACCACATACACATACACGCGTACAATGGAGTAACGAAAAGTGAACGAACTTGCCCACGGTTCGACACGGCAGCATAGGCTTCGAACCCGGGTTCTCACGATTGGGAGACCGTGGCTCCAGCACACTGCACCACTCCGCTCCACACAAGTAACAGAACTGAGTATGTGTGAAACTCTGCTGACTTTATAAAGAGCCAATAGCTATGCGATGTTGGGGACAATTTTGTTCGGCAACCTGCTCGCCTTTCTTATATATTGCACGAGAAGTCTGGAAAGAAAAATGAAATAACAATATCAAACGATTGACCGAACCGCTGAACTACAGGTTGAGGCAAAACACCATATTAAACAGGCGAGGAGACGTCATAGCTGTTTGTTTAAAGCGACCGGACGACTGTTGAAGTAATGGGAATAATCAGTATGAGTATAAATAAAGACAGATATATATTCTTAAAACGTAAAGAAGGCATAAGAAGTAGCAATATATATATAGTAATTAGGCGTGTTTTAATTTGGATATATTGCATGAAATATGAATAAATTGAGCACACCATATGCTGACTACGTAACGGTGTGAATATGCATACCCCCAGAATTTACATAAATATGTTAGTAACTGCCACACATAGATTGTTAGACTGTCTGTAAGTCAGTGTCCTTGCTCGCATGATGGCCATACAATGTTTGGCTTTGGGTGGCAACGGGTGGATATCATAATAGATGGTTGTAGATGTTGAGGCGGTGGATAACATTCTCAAGAAGGTGTAACATTTGCTCCATGAACCAACTTAGTGTTGCATCAACTACAGGTTTCACGGAGCGTGGT
Organism: Paraescarpia echinospica; assembly: GCA_020002185.1. Taxonomy (NCBI): domain Eukaryota; kingdom Metazoa; phylum Annelida; class Polychaeta; order Sabellida; family Siboglinidae; genus Paraescarpia; species Paraescarpia echinospica. Next base: position 1,018 of record JAHLWY010001813.1, read on the forward strand.
TCAGACGATAAGTCTATTTTACACGACAGCAGTCTGAAAGACATGTCTATACACGATACCATCGTCACCGCACTGGCGTGTATTGCAACACACTACCATGTAATTATTTTTCAAGCTTTATGTATTGACAAGAATGGTTTGTCCTTAACTCAACGATTACACTTCCGGGTAGGTACACAAAACGACTGAGATAACGGGCTTCTGTGTGAATTGCGCTATCTTCTCATTTATCTATTTGTCAAAGCATGTGTGTCGTTGTTAGCCAATTTTGGTAAACTAATGTAAACAACGCATAAAAGACAAACGTTTTGTTTATTTGTGTTTACCAGTTGCTATGAGATGCAAACGATGAAACCATATAAAAGCATGCAAATAATCCTTCAGATCGAAGTTTCTACAAGTCATTCGACAGGCTGTAGCTGAGCACGAGAGACGCGTGCGGTGGACCGGCGGCGCATTCGAAGTTAACGAGTTTTTCGAGCGAATTAAGACTAAACTATATAGTACAGGTCTACGCACAGCATCACACGCGTTTATCAACTAGGTACGTATAGATGTGACATTGAACATTGTTGAACATTGTATATTGCAAGCATTGCATTCTATTTGTGGTGCTGAAAGCAATTCTTCGTTTTTGAATACCATTAGATAAAGAATAAACGTTTTGGTAATATAGTTTAACATGTTTGTAGGTTGAAAGTTAGAAACGCGTTCTTGCACAGTCAGATGGAAACTCGTTGGCTATCTAGAAAATGTGATTAATGTGTTGAATATGTCATGTTTGCTATGATTGACATACTTTAAGAAGCGCTTGGGGAAGTCCGTAGATTTGAACTTTTCTTTGATATACAACCTAGGTTAAAAGATAACTGTTGAGCACAAACGAAGTCTCGAAAGATCTTACAAGTCGCCAGTTCAAAAAAATGGCAGTATGCTGTGTTTGTGGCAAAATTGACTTTTATTTTACCCATGCAAGTCGTTATCTAGAATGAAAATTTTCTTTAACGAACACATGTAAACTTTGATCTGGTGCGGCCAAACTATAAGACTACCACTCTTGGAAACCAAGCAGGTCACAGCTACGGTAATGGGTTTCCGTATAGGTGATAGTCGTTGGTTGATAGACACTGACGTTTATTTAATACAATCTTCTCTGTGTTCACTGGCTACAATGCTACAGGCAATGCAACAAGTTACGACGTAACTATGGGCAAATACACTGTTAGGGTAGAGCATTAAAATATTAACGAATTATCCTTTGTGTTTTTAAACAATTAAAAGTTGTAGACGCACGCTATCTTTCACGCAATCTTGATAACACTAGACTAAGCAGGACTATTCCAATGTGAAAGAACTATGCTACAGGGTTACAATTCGTCTGGTTCTATTTTGTAGCGGCCGTGAAGGCTGAACGCACACCAAAGATGGGGCCCCGAGCAATGCTGTCGGTCTTCATCTTTGCACTGCTTCTGGCACCAGTCGTCAGCGAAACCGGTAAGTGTCGCAAACAGGCGGACGAACACACATGCTGCTCAACAGCAAGGGTGTATATAACTTATTTAATTTAAATATTTAACTGTATTCTGATAATAAGTTTGTATTTCACTCTATTAAAGTTGCATTCTAAATATGGGGGTGCTAATCCGATCTCCAGCCTCCCCACCTTAAATATTGAGGGTTGAACCCCACCCAAGCGCGCCCCCCCCCCCCGATTCTGACGCCTATGTTATGAGATTGTTTTGACTTATGTAACTGTAGTCATTATTAGCTAACAAGTTTACTGAATTTGATTAACTATCAAACATGTGGCGTACTTTTACAATACAATTAAAAAATATGATGTGTATAGTCTCCAAAGGAACCCGCGGAGTATGATCTTTGATATTAGTTACAGCCCCGTAGCATAGGCGTGGGAACAGGGGGGCTAGGGCTAGCTGCATCCACTGGAATTTCGCCAGTCTCCTGAAGCTAGTCGCTATTTTAACGAAATCGATGCCTACAGCGAATGTCTAATGAACATCGACTTGCAGGGTCTACTGGTGACGTTTGGTGTAGGCGGCCTGTAATATTTATTTAATTCGATACAGTAGTAGGTAGAGTGAAGATCATGTCCACAGTTGACCTGACAGCTTTGAGTAGGCCCTATACATTTTATCAGTAATGTATGGGACAATACCAGCAAGATCGGTGGCGGCGAAACATCGTGTGCTAGTTCCGATGAACGTGAATGTCATTTTGTTTCTACTGCAGCGTTTGCACCTTTCGGTCTACAAATATATAATATACCTTTAAAATTGTCGATAGTTTTGATACAGAATGACGGATTGGTGTGCATATCAGGTGCACCAGTCAACCAGGTGTGTAGCCTTTTGGCTGGGAATTGTTGGATGTCCCAAGCAACGATTAACGACGAGGTAGCTACGCCTACGGCGTTGTCGATCAGAATTTACTTCTCGCTTGATTCTTTGAATCGCATGATTGAATGATTGGCTTGAAATTGAGTCGAGCCTTGAAGATGAAGACGAACGAAGTTTAAAAAGCCTACATCAGTCATGATTTCATCTCGCGCTAGAGTAGAGGCGGTATTTGCCTGAAAACACATGAAAACGTTAGTGGAAAAATGGGCCAAGAGGCCCTGAAGTCCTTTGGTGTTTGGGGGTTAGAATGATTCAATAAAATACAGATTTATTGTGTATAATGGCACTACCACATGAAATGTCTATGCAAAATCAGAGAAAAAGTTACTGAAATATTCGCACTGTAACCAAAATTACAAGAATTTAAACAGGGCACCCGTCAAGAATTACTTATGGAAAAAAATCTATTTTAAAGTCGAGAGTCATTATTCACATGAAAAAAAATTCAACATGGTATAACAAAATATTCATTGCTATTAGTGTTACGTAGTCACTTTGCTACGCAGTAACGCTGCATCACACAATAACAATGAAGGCAATACTCAACACAGTGGTACTAGTTCACAGGGCTACTTTATTTCGGCAACTGCCTGTTTACTACATTATGTCAGCCCTTAAGGCAGAATACAGTGCCCCTCAATGACACATAATTATTCTAGCTAAAGCCATGACATGCAGCCTGTGTAGTCACTGTAGTGTCTGCTAGGGTTGCAGTCTCTTACTGTGTTTTAGCAACCAGTCCACTGTGTGACAAACACACTACATTACATGACATCTCATTTATAATAATAATAATAAATATATTATTGTTGTTGTGTTGGAAAATAAAACGTCTTATTATATATATATATATATATATATATATACACACATATATATATATATACAATGTTTGTGGCACATAAATACGTATTATGTCAGAAAAAGGGGTATACTGTTCTTATAGTTGTATTTTGGGGGGTCCCGAGGAGCCCTTAGAATGATTCAATCAAATATCAATTTTTGTATGTATAGTGGCACTACCACATGAAATGTCTATGCAAAATCAGAGAAAACATTACTGAAGAGTTTTTGAAAAATAGGCAAAATGTGAAAATATACCAGTTTGGGTGGCCTTGGGGGGGGGGTAGAATGATTAAATAAAATACAGATTTCTCGTGCATAGTGGCAGTACCCTAAGATATGTCTACGCAAAATTAGAGAAGACAGAATTGCTGAAGGATTTCTGAAATATGACAGCTAACGGCGGACGGCGGACGCAGAGTGATGGCGTAAGTCCATTGGACCTTCGGCCCAAAGGACTAAAAATGTGTAGTAAAACCATGAATGAAATTTATGTGAATAATCAGTCAAGTTAAACCTAGCAGATGCGGATGCCGAAAACAGGAGTCTTGGCACTGAATTGATCAATGTTTAATTTGATGGCTGATAATCAGGGGTGTTAAACCGTGTAAATAATGATAATTTAAGGGGAAACAAAAGGCTTTTTGGGGTTATGCATGTAACAGAGCAGTGTTTCCCCTGGGTAAAATTATGGGCGAGGTGGTAGGGATGGGGTACGCGAGTGCCGCAAGCGTGAAGCGTTGCTATGGATGTCCGGTGGCATGGTCCCCCGGAGATTTATTTTAAAACTAGCTTTAAAATGGTGCATTCAGAGGTTTTAACCTTTACTCTTTAATATAGAGGGGATTATATACAACAACAAGACACTACTTGTAAATGTAGTAATCATGATTGTTTCACCGTGTTGAGGTGTTGTTTCCAATTTACCACTGGTACTCAGTTGAGGTGTGGTTTCCACTTGACCACTCGTACTTGGTTGTGGTGATGTTTTTCTTGCCCTAACCATAGGCCTTGTTACCATGCTGGCAGAGACAGCGCTTTACACGTTACTTTCTGGTAGACCTGTTCAATTAAACAACGTCTTGACTTCTCTGGGAAGCATCCAGTGCTATCATAATATCATGATCAATTGGTGGTTTATCTTCCAAAGACTATATTTTATCTGTTGCTAACATGTTAGCCTATTCTACCGAAATGTGCACCACCTCAGTTTTTATAGCCAACAAATAAACTTTCAGAAAACACTGCACTTTCGTTTATTTCTAGTTTTACATATGCGTGCCTGTAATGTCCTAGACAATTTCACAAATATATACTACCGGGTATCTGAATTACCATGGCTATGGCAACAATGTGCACTTTGTGTAGGTGTGTCCACTGACACCAGTGTGGCTCTCTGCAGAATACACATACCAACTAGTGTTACATAGTGCTACCAAGTTGATACTTCTTGATATTATTTTAAAAAACATAATAATCTATTGATATGACCCACAAACAAATTATTTTAACACTGTCTTTCTTTCCAACAATGACAAATATATGAATGACAAAGTCTGTGAAACACAAAACAAAACAATCACGTCATGCCAATCGTGATTTTATTTCAGAACCGATTGAAAAAGAAACAACTAATTTATATAAATTATGATATCTCTAATATGATAACTTGCCACCTGAAATATTTTGACACCACCTGGCAACCTGCACTATTGGTAAGATAGGTATAGAGAAACCTCTCCCTTGGTGTCGGAGGACACCCATACCTTTAACAATCGGTGTATGCACGTGTTGGTGTAACTTTTCTTTTCAATAAACATATTCACCATGGAACCATGTCAAATTTGAATACAAATGGATGTGTATTCCATGTGCCTTATTTTAGAAGGTTCATTTAGCCTTTATGTGTTCTTATTAACCGCTAGTTGATATTAGCGCTGGGAGATATTTCATAAACACAGTAAAAAACAAGCACATCTGGCTTTAAAATGCTTTTTTTATTAACGTGGGCTTTCTTAAACTGCAGCAATACGAAATAAAATAAGATCAGATAATTAACGTTACACCAAAAATTAATTTAAACTAGAAGAGAGGGAGTGTCGGTGGACACCATTATTGGTGTTGGTGGACACTGGGTGGTTCATTCAGTGTTCTTATGGCGTCACTGGAGAGTGACACGTTCAGCGTGGGCACGGAACAGTTCTGTATTGGTCACGAACAGCTCGTTGAATGTGTCACGCGCAGTCATTTGTTTCACTAATCTTATTCTTTAGATGGCTTTGCCCTTGTACTCAGCATCAACTCTTTTCCATGTTTCGTAAGTCACAGTGTCCCCTTCTAGCCTTTGCAATTTCTCGGACACTTCCTGCTCTATGTTTGCTTGGATGAATGTGTCCGGACTTGTACCTATACCTACATTCCACATAGAATTCGCTGCCATCATATGGCTGATATGTTGGTGCTTTACACATAAGAAAACTCTGCGCTGTGTGCATTTCACTAGTTTGATATTTGCAGGTCTGCAGCGCGCGAAGAATGACGTTTCAAGTGTTTTACTTAAAGAAGGTTCTGTCGTTTTTTTAGATGTCATTGACCTCACACAACAGAGACTCAAATGACGCGAGTGATCTCTTTACTTTCTTGTGTTTAGATGGGTTTATACCATCCGATCACATGGTTTCCTTCGCCATCCTGATAGGAGTCGCAATACATGCTGACTGTAGTGTGGAGAACGGTGAAGGTTCGAAATCAGTCTCTTTTGTAGAGTGCCCCGTATTTTCAAGTTGTGACCTACATGTAGCTGATGATGAACAGGCTGGTGTCACCCTTCCCTGTTTCCGACAGTCAGGGCTGGCAACTTGTGGACAACGGGAACCCCGTTTCTTCGCAGACAAGTTATATGTCTTTGAACGCTGAAGCTTCTTTTCTAGACGCGATACTTTTTGCTGAAGTATCTGTTAACTTGCTGGTTGCTGACATCTGTGAATGATCATCTTGTGGAACGTTGCTATTTTCTTCTGGTAAATGCTGCTCTTGCACTGCATGCTTGAAGGACACTTCTCCAGCAAAGCGGTGCAACGGCCTATTTGTTTCTTAAGTCGTGAAGACCGCCGTATGTTAGTTTCACTTCCTGTTACTGATACAGCCTCTGGTATGAAACTAACGGCATCTTTTTTATTCGCCTTTTCTCGTCTCTTCCTCTCACGATAGACCATACTCTGAA
>JAHLWY010001814.1:0-14926 GCA_020002185.1 Paraescarpia echinospica
CCACAAAGGGGAATGTATGTTACCCTTACATCTCCGTCAAGTAAGTTTCAAGAAAATTGTACGTAAGTTACGGGTGTGAAAACTCATTCCAATTTGATGTTTTATCTTGTCTAATGCAGTAGTACATTCAGTATTCACAAAACAAACATGTCCCATGTCAAAGTGATCGAAACAAATTCACGCATATCACTCCAAAACGGTATTTTCAAGTGCACTCTTTGGGCGGACGGATCCTTAATGTGGTCTTACCCCAAATTGATGTCCTTCATGTTACAAATCTTCACGAAGGCTAGTCTGATATCAAGCTTCACCCATAACTAGATTAACCACAAAGGGGAATGTATGTTACCGTTTCATCTCCGTCACGTAAGTTACACGAAAATTGTACGTAAGTTAGGGTGTGAAAACTCATTCCCATTTGGTGTTTTATCTGGTCTAATGCAGTATTACATTCATTATTCACAAAACAAATATGTCTCATGTCAAAGTGATAGAAAAAAATTCACGCATATATCACTCCAAAACGGTATTTTCAAGTGCACTCTTGGGGCGGACGGATCCTTAATGTGGTCTTACCCCAAATTGATGTCCTGCATGTTACAAATCTTCACGAAGACTAGTCTGCTATCAAGCTACAACGATAACTAGATTAACCACAAAGGGGTATATATGTTACCCTTACATCTCCGTCAAGTAAGTTACACGAAAATTGTACGTAAGTTAGGGTGTGAAAAGTAATTCCCATTCGGTGTTTTATCTGGTCTAATGCAGAAGTACATCCATTATTCACAAAACAAATATGTCCCATGTCAAAGTGGTCGATACAAATTCACGCATATATCACTCCAAAACGGTATGTTTAAGTGCACTCTTGGGGCGGACGGATCCTTAATGTGGTCTTACCCCAAATTGATGTCCTGCATGTTACAAATCTTCACGAAGACTAGTCTGCTATCAAGCTAAATCCATAACTAAATTAACCACAAAGGGGAATGTATGTTACCGTTTCATTTCCGTCACGTAAGTTACAAGAAAATTGTACGTTAAGCTATGGGTGTGAAAACTCATTCCAATTTGATGTTTTATCTTGTCTAATGTAGTAGTACATTCAGTATTCACAAAACAAAACATGTCCCATATCAAAGTGATCGAAACAAATTCACGCATATCACTCCAAAAATTGTATTTTCAAGTGCACTCTTTGGGCGGACGGATCCTTAATGTGGTCTTACCCCAAATTGATGTCCTGCATGTTACAAATCTTCACGAAGACTAGTCTGCTATCAAGCTACACCCATAACTAGATTAACCACAAAGGGGAATGTATGTTACCCTTACATCTCCGTCAAGTAAGTTTCAAGAAAATTGTACGTAAGTTATGGGTGGGAAAACTCATTCCAATTTGATGTTTTATCTTGTCTAATGCAGTAGTACATTCAGTATTCACAAAACAAACATGTCCCATGTCAAAGTGATCGAAACAAATTCACGCATATCACTCCAAAACGGTATTTTCAAGTGCACTCTTTGGGCGGACGGATCCTTAATGTGGTCTTACCCCAAATTGATGTCCTGCATGTTACAAATCTTCACGAAGACTAGTCTGCTATCAAGCTAAACCCATAACTAGATTAACCACAAAGGGGAATGTATGTTACCCTTACATCTCCGTCAAGTAAGTTTCAAGAAAATTGTACGTAAGTTACGGGTATGAAAACTCATTCCAATTTGATGTTTTATCTTGTCTAATGCAGTAGTACATTCAGTATTCACAAAACAAACATGTCCCATGTCAAAGTGATCGAAACAAATTCACGCATATCACTCCAAAACGGTATTTTCAAGTGCACTCTTGGGGCGGACGGATCCTTAATGTGGTCTTACCCCAAATTGATGTCCTTCATGTTACAAATCTTCACGAAGGCTAGTCTGATATCAAGCTTCACCCATAACTAGATTATCCACAAAGGGGAATGTATGTTACCGTTTCATCTCCGTCACGTAAGTTACACGAAAATTGTACGTAAGTTAGGGTGTGAAAACTCATTCCCATTTGGTGTTTTATCTGGTCTAATGCAGTATTACATTCATTATTCACAAAACAAATATGTCTCATGTCAAAGTGATCGAAAAAAATTCACGCATATATCACTCCAAAACGGTATTTTCAAGTGCACTCTTGCGGCGGACGGATCCTTAATGTGGTCTTACCCCAAATTGATGTCCTGCATGTTACAAATCTTCACGAAGACTAGTCTGCTATCAAGCTACACCCATAACTAGATTAACCACAAAGGGGAATGTATGTTACCCTTACATCTCCGTCAAGTAAGTTTCAAGAATATTGTACGTAAGTTACGGGTGTGAAAACTCATTCCAATTTGATGTTTTATCTTGTCTAATGCAGTAGTACATTCAGTATTCACAAAACAAATATGTCCCATGTCAATGTGATCGAAACAAATTCACGCATATCACTCCAAAACGGTATTTTCAAGTGCACTCTTGGGGCGGACTGATCCTTAATGTGGTCTTACCCCAAATTGATGTCCTTCATGTTACAAATCTTCACGAAGGCTAGTCTGATATCAAGCTTCACCCATAACTAGATTAACCACAAAGGGGAATGTATGTTACCGTTTCATCTCCGTCACGTAAGTTACACGAAAATTGTACGTAAGTTAGGGTGTGAAAGCTCATTCCCATTTGGTGTTTTATCTGGTCTAATGCAGTATTACATTCATTATTCACAAAACAAATATGTCTCATGTCAAATTGATCAAAAAAAATTCACGCATATATCACTCCAAAACGGTATTTTCAAGTGCACTCTTGGGGCGGACGGATCCTTAATGTGGTCTTACCCCAAATTGATGTCCTGCATGTTACAAGTCTTCACGAAAACTAGTCTGCTATCAAGCTACAACGATAACTAGATTAACCACAAAGGGGTATGTATGTTACCCTTACATCTCCGTCAAGTAAGTTACACGAAAATTGTACGTAAGTTAGGGTGTGAAAACTCATTCCCATTTGGTGTTTTATCTGGTCTAATGCAGAAGTACATCCATTATTCACAAAACAAATATGTCCCATGTCAAAGTGATCAATACAAATTCACGCATATATCACTCCAAAACGGTATGTTTAAGTGCACTCTTGGGGCGGACGGATCCTTAATGTGGTCTTACCCCAAATTGATGTCCTGCATGTTACAAATCTTCACGAAGACTAATCTGCTATCAAGCTAAATCCATAACTAGATTAACCACAAAGGGGAATGTATGTTACCGTTTCATCTCCGTCACGTAAGTTACAAGAAAATTGTACGTTAAGCTATGGGTGTGAAAATTCATTCCAATTTGATGTTTTATCTTGTCTAATGTAGTAGTACATTCAGTATTCACAAAACAAAACATGTCCCATATCAAAGTGATCGAAACAAATTCACGCATATCACTCCAAAAATGGTATTTTCAAGTGCACTCTTTGGGCGGACGGATCCTTAATGTGGTCTTACCCCAAATTGAAGTCCTGCATGTTACAAATCTTTACGAAGACTAGTCTGCTATCAAGCTACACCCATAACTAGATTAACCACAAAGGGGAATGTATGTTACCCTTACATCTCCGTCAAGTGAGTTTCAAGAAAATTGTACGTAAGTTACGTGTGTGAAAACTCATTCGAATTTGATGTTTTATCTTGTCTAATGCAGTAGTACATTCAGTATTCGCAAAACAAACATGTCCCATGTCAAAGTGATCGAAACAAATTCACGCATATCACTCCAAAACGGTATTTTCAAGTGCACTCTTGGCGCGGACGGATCCTTAATGTGGTCTTACCCCAAATTGATGTCCTTCATGTTACAAATCTTCACGAAGGCTAGTCTGATATCAAGCTTCACCCATAACTAGATTATCCACAAAGGGGAATGTATGTTACCGTTTCATCTCCGTCACGTAAGTTACACGAAAATTGTACGTAAGTTAAGGTGTGAAAACTCATTCAAATTTTATGTTTTATCTTGTCTAATGCAGTAGTACATTCAGTATTCACAAAACAAACATGTCCCATGTCAAAGTGATGGAAACAAATTCACGCATATCACTCCAAAACGGTATTTTCAAGTGCACTCTTGGGGCGGACGGATCCTTAATGTGGTCTTACCCCAAATTGATGTCCTGCATGTTACAAATCTTCACGAAGACTAGTCTGCTATCAAGCTACACCCATAACTAGATTAACCACAAAGGGGAATGTATGTTACCCTTACATCTCCGTCAAGTAAGTTTCAGGAAAATTGTACGTAAGTTACGGGTGTGAAAACTCATTCCAATTTGATGTTTTATCTTGTCTAATGCAGTAGTACATTCAGTATTCACAAAACAAACATGTCCCATGTCAAAGTGATCGAAACAAATTCACGCATATCACTCCAAAACGGTATTTTCAAGTGCACTCTTGGGGCGGACGGATCCTTAATGTGGTCTTACCCCAAATTGATGTCCTTCATGTTACAAATCTTCACGAAGACTAGTCTGCTATCAAGCTACACCGATAACTAGATTAACCACAACGGGGTATGTACGTTACCCTTACATCTCCGTCAATAAAGTTATAAGAAAATGTTACGTAAGTTACGGGTGTGAAAACTCATTCCAATTTGATGTTTTATCTTGTCTAATGCAGTAGTACATTCAGTATTCACAAAACAAACATGTCCCATGTCAAAGTGATCGAAACAAATTCACGCATGTCACTCCAAAACGGTATTTTCAAGTGCACTCTTGGGGCGGACGGATCCTTAATGTGGTCTTACCCCAAATTGATGTCCTGCATGTTACAAATCTTCATGAAGGCTAGTCTGATATCAAGCTACACCCATAATTAGATTAACCATAAAGGAGAATGTATGTTACCGTTTCATCTCCGTCACGTAAGTTACAAGAAAATTGTACGTAAGTTAGGGTGTGAAAACTCATTCCAATTTGATGTTTTATCTTGTCTAATGTAGTAGTACATTCAGTATTCACAAAACAAAACATGTCCCATATCAAAGTGATCGAAACAAATTCACGCATATCACTCCAAAAATGGTATTTTCAAGTGCACTCTTTGGGCGGACGGATCCTTAATGTGGTCTTACCCCAAATTGATGTCCTGCATGTTACAAATTTTTAAGAAGACCAGTCTGCTATCAAGCTACACCCATAACTAGATTAACCACAAAGGGGAAGGTATGTTACCCTTACATCTCCGTCAAGTAAGTTTCAAGAAAATTGTACGTAAGTTACGGGTGTGAAAACTCATTCCAATTTGATGTTTTATCTTTTCTAATGCAGTTGTACATTCAGTATTCACAAAACAAACATGTCCCATGCCAAAGTGATCGAAACAAATTCACGCATATCACTCCAAAACGGTATTTTCAAGTGCACTCTTGGGGCGGGCGGATCCTTAATGTGGTCTTACCCCAAATTGATGTCCTGCATGTTACAAATCTTCACGAAGACTAGTCTACTATCAAGCTACACCCATAACTAGATTAACCACAAAGGGGAATGTATGTTACCCTTACATCTCCGTCATGTAAGTTTCAAGAAAATTGTACGTAAGTTACGGGTATGAAAACTCATTCCAATTTGATGTTTTATCTTGTCTAATGCAGTAGTACATTCAGTATTCACAAAACAAACATGTCCCATGTCAAAGTGATCGAAACAAATTCACGCATTTCACTCCAAAACGGTATTTTCAAGTGCACTCTTGGGGCGGACGGATCCTTAATGTGGTCTTACCCCAAATTGATGTCCTTCATGTTACAAATCTTCACGAAGGCTAGTCTGATATCAAGCTTCACCCATAACTAGATTATCCACAAAGGGGAATGTATGTTACCGTTTCATCTCCGTCACGTAAGTTACACGAAAATTGTACGTAAGTTAGGGTGTGAAAACTCATTCCCATTTGGTGTTTTATCTGGTCTAATGCAGAAGAACATCCATTATTCACAAAACAAATATGTCCCATGTCAAAGTGATCGAAACAAATTCACGCATATCACTCCAAAAATGGTATTTTCAAGTACACTCTTTGGGCGGACGGATCCTTAATGTGGTCTTACCCCAAATTGATGTCCTGCATGTTACAAATCTTCACGAAGGCTAGTCTGCTATCAAGCTACACCCATAACTAGATTAACCACAAAGGGGAATGTATGTTACCCTTACATCTCCGTCAAGTAAGTTTCAGGAAAATTGTACGTAAGTTACGGGTGTGAAAACTCATTCCAATTTGATGTTTTATCTTGTCTAATGCAGTAGTACATTCAGTATTCACAAAACAAACATGTCCCATGTCAAAGTGATCGAAACAAATTCACGCATATCACTCCAAAACGGTATGTTCAAGTGCACTCTTGGGGCGGACGGATCCTTAATGTGGTCTTACCCCAAATTGATGTCCTTCATGTTACAAATCTTCACGAAGACTAGTCTGCTATCAAGCTACACCGATAACTAGATTAACCACAACGGGGTATGTACGTTACCCTTACATCTCCGTCAATAAAGTTATAAGAAAATGTTACGTAAGTTACGGGTGTGAAAACTCATTCCAATTTGATGTTTTATCTTGTCTAATGCAGTAGTACATTCAGTATTCACAAAACAAACATGTCCCATGTCAAAGTGATCGAAACAAATTCACGCATGTCACTCCAAAACGGTATTTTCAAGTGCACTCTTGGGGCGGACGGATCCTTAATGTGGTCTTACCCCAAATTGATGTCCTGAATGTTACAAATCTTCATGAAGGCTAGTCTGATATCAAGCTTCACCCATAATTAGATTAACCATAAAGGAGAATGTATGTTACCGTTTCATCTCCGTCACGTAAGTTACACGAAAATTGTACGTAAGTTAGGGTGTGAAAACTCATTCCCATTTGATGTTTTTTCTTGTCTAATGTAGTAGTACATTCAGTATTCACAAAACAAAACATGTCCCATATCAAAGTGATCGAAACAAATTCACGCATATCACTCCAAAAATGGTATTTTCAAGTGCACTCTTTGGGTGGACGGATCCTTAATGTGGTCTTACCCCAAATTGATGTCCTGCATGTTACAAATTTTTAAGAAGACCAGTCTGCTATCAAGCTACACCCATAACTAGATTAACCACAAAGGGGAAGGTATGTTACCCTTACATCTCCGTCAAGTAAGTTTCAAGAAAATTGTACGTAAGTTACGGGTGTGAAAACTCATTCCAATTTGATGTTTTATGTTTTCTAATGCAGTAGTACATTCAGTATTCACAAAACAAACATGTCCCATGCCAAAGTGATCGAAACAAATTCACGCATATCACTCCAAAACGGTATTTTCAAGTGCACTCTTGGGGCGGGCGGATCCTTAATGTGGTCTTACCCCAAATTGATGTCCTGCATGTTACAAATCTTCACGAAGACTAGTCTACTATCAAGCTACACCCATAACTAGATTAACCACAAAGGGGAATGTATGTTACCCTTACATCTCCGTCATGTAAGTTTCAAGAAAATTGTACGTAAGTTACGGGTATGAAAACTCATTCCAATTTGATGTTTTATCTTGTCTAATGCAGTAGTACATTCAGTATTCACAAAACAAACATGTCACATGTCAAAGTGATCGAAACAAATTCACGCATTTCACTCCAAAACGGTATTTTCAAGTGCACTCTTGGGGCGGACGGATCCTTAATGTGGTCTTACCCCAAATTGATGTCCTTCATGTTACAAATCTTCACGAAGGCTAGTCTGATATCAAGCTTCACCCATAACTAGATTAACCACAAAGGGGTATATATGTTACCCTTACATCTCCGTCAAGTAAGTTACACGAAAATTGTACGTAAGTTAGGGTGTGAAAACTCATTCCCATTTGGTGTTTTATCTGGTCTAATGCAGAAGAACATCCATTATTCACAAAACAAATATGTCCCATGTCAAAGTGATCGATACAAATTCACGCATATATCACTCCAAAACGGTATGTTTAAGTGCACTCTTGGGGCGGACGGAACCTTAATGTGGCCTTACCCCAAATTGATGTCTTGCATGTTACAAATCTTCACGAAGACTAGTCTGCTATCAAGCTAAATCCATAACTAGATTAACCACAAAGGGGAATGTATGTTACCCTTACATCTCCGTCAAGTAAGTTTCAAGAAAATTGTACGTAAGTTACGGGTATGAAAACTCATTCCAATTTGATGTTTTATCTTGTCTAATGCAGTAGTACATTCAGTATTCACAAAACAAACATGTCCCATGTCAAAGTGATCGAAACAAATTCACGCATATCACTCCAAAACGGTATTTTCAAGTGCACTCTTGGGGCGGACGGATCCTTAATGTGGTCTTACCCCAAATTGATGTCCTTCATGTTACAAATCTTCACGAAGACTAGTCTGCTATCCGCAGCTACACCGATATTAGATTAACCACAACGGGGTATGTACGTTACCCTTACATCTCCGTCCAATAAAGTTATAAGAAAGAATTGGCACGTAAGTTACGGGTGTGAAAACTCGATTGAATTTGATGTTTTGTCTTGTCTAATGCAGTAGTACATTCAGTATATTCACAAAACTAACATGTCCCATGTCAAAGTGATCGAAACAAATTCACGCATGTCACTCCAAAACGGTATTTTCAAGTGCACTCTTGGGGCGGACGGATCCTTAATGTGGTCTTACCCCAAATTGATGTCCTGCATGTTACAAATCTTCACGAAGACTAGTCTGATATCAAGCTTCACCCATAATTAGATTAACCATAAAGGAGAATGTATGTTACCGTTTCATCTCCGTCACGTAAGTTACACGAAAATTGTACGTAAGTTAGGGTGTGAAAACTCATTCCCATTTGGTGTTTTATCTGGTCTAATGCAGTAGTACATTCATTATTCACAAAACAAATATGTCTCATGTCAAAGTGATCAAAAAAAATTGACACATATATCACTCCAAAACGGTATTTTCAAGTGCACTCTTGCGGCGGACGGATCCTTAATGTGGTCTTACCCCAAATTGATGTCCTGCATGTTACAAATCTTCATGAAGGCTAGTCTGATATCAAACTACACCCATAATTAGATTAACCACAAAGGGGAATGTATGTTACCCTTACATCTCCGTCAAGTAAGTTTCAAGAAAATTGTACGTAAGTTACGGGTGTGAAAACTCATTCCAATTTGATGTTTTATCTTGTCTAATGCAGTAGTACATTCAGTATTCACAAAACAAACATGTCCCATGTCAAAGTGATCGAAACAAATTCACGCATATCACTCCAAAACGGTATTTTCAAGTGCACTCTTGGGGCGGACGGATCCGTAATGTGGTCTTACCCCAAATTGATGTCCTTCATGTTACAAATCTTCACGAAGACTAGTCTGCTATCAAGCTACACCGATAACTAGATTAACCACAACGGGGTATGTACGTTACCCTTACATCTCCGTCAATAAAGTTATAAGAAAATTGTAGGTAAGTTATGGGTGTGAAAACTCATTCCAATTTGATGTTTTGTCTTTTGTAATGCAGTAGTACATTCAGTATTCACAAAACAAACATGTCCCATGTCAAAGTGATCGAAACAAATTCACGCATGTCACTCCAAAACGGTATTTTCAAGTGCACTCTTGGGGCGGACGGATCCTTAATGTGGTCTTACCCCAAATTGATGTCCTGCATGTTACAAATCTTCACGAAGACGAGTCTGCTATCAAGCTACACCCATAACTAGATTAACCACAAAGGGGAATGTATGTTACCCTTAAATCTCCGTCAAGTAAGTTTCAAGAAAATTGTACGTAAGTTACGGGTGTGAAAACTCATTCCAATTTGATGTTTTATCTTGTCTAATGCAGTAGTACATTCAGTATTCACAAAACAAACATGTCCCATGTCAAAGTGATGGAAACAAATTCACGCATATCACTCCAAAACGGTATTTTCAAGTGCACTCTTGGGGCGGACGGATCCTTAATGTGGTCTTACCCCAAATTGATGTACTGCATGTTACAAATCTTCACGAAGACTAGTCTGCTATCATGCTACACCCATAACTAGATTAACCACAAAGGGGAATGTATGTTACCCTTACATCTCCGTCAAGTAAGTTTCAGGAAAATTGTACGTAAGTTACGGGTGTGAAAACTCATTCCAATTTGATGTTTTATCTTGTCTAATGCAGTAGTACATTCAGTATTCACAAAACAAACATGTCCCATGTCAAAGTGATCGAAACAAATTCACGCATATCACTCCAAAACGGTATGTTCAAGTGCACTCTTGGGGCGGACGGATCCTTAATGTGGTCTTACCCCAAATTGATGTCCTTCATGTTACAAATCTTCACGAAGGCTAGTCTGATATCAAGCTTCACCCATAACTAGATTAACCACAAAGGGGAATGTATGTTTCCGTTTCATCTCCGTCACGTAAGTTACACGAAAATTGTACGTAAGTTACGGGTGTGAAAGCTCATTCCCATTTGGTGTTTTATCTGGTCTAATGCAGTATTACATTCATTATTCACAAAACAAATATGTCTGATGTCAAATTGATCAAAAAAAATTCACGCATATATCACTCCAAAACGGTATTTTCAAGTGCACTCTTGGGGCGGACGGATCCTTAATGTGGTCTTACCCCAAATTGATGTCCTGCATGTTACAAGTCTTCACGAAAACTAGTCTGCTATCAAGCTACAACGATAACTAGATTAACCACAAAGGGGTATGTATTTTACCCTTACATCTCCGTCAAGTAAGTTACACGAAAATTGTACGTAAGTTAGGGTGTGAAAACTCATTCCCATTTGGTGTTTTATCTGGTCTAATGCAGAAGTACATCCATTATTCACAAAACAAATATGTCCCATGTCAAAGTGATCGATACAAATTCACGCATATATCACTCCAAAACGGTATGTTTAAGTGCACTCTTGGGGCGGACGGAACCTTAATGTGGTCTTACCCAAATTGATATCCTGCATGTTACAAATCTTCACGAAGACTAGTCTGCTATCAAGCTAAATCCATAACTAGATTAACCACAAAGGGGAATGTATGTTACCGTTTCATCTCCGTCACGTAAGTTACAAGAAAATTGTACGTTAAGCTATGGGTGTGAAAATTCATTCCAATTTGATGTTTTATCTTGTCTAATGTAGAAGTACATTCAGTATTCACAAAACAAAACATGTCCCATATCAAAGTGATCGAAACAAATTCACGCATATCACTCCAAAAATGGTATTTTCAAGTGCACTCTTTGGGCGGACGGATCCTTAATGTGGTCTTACCCCAAATTGAAGTCCTGCATGTTACAAATCTTCACGAAGACTAGTCTGCTATCAAGCTACACCCATAACTAGATTAACCACAAAGTGGAATGTATGTTACCCTTACATCTCCGTCAAGTGAGTTTCAAGAAAATTGTACGTAAGTTACGTGTGTGAAAACTCATTCGAATTTGATGTTTTATCTTGTCTAATGCAGTAGTACATTCAGTATTCACAAAACAAACATGTCCCATGTCAAAGTGATCGAAACAAATTCACGCATATCACTCCAAAACGGTATTTTCAAGTGCACTCTTGGGGCGGACGGATCCTTAATGTGGTCTTACCCCAAATTGATGTCCTTCATGTTACAAATCTTCACGAAGGCTAGTCTGATATCAAGCTTCACCCATAGCTAGATTATCCACAAGGGAATGTATGTTACCGTTTCATCTCCGTCACGTAAGTTACACGAAAATTGTACGTAAAGTTAGATTGTGAAAACTCATTCCATTTGGTGTTTATCTGGTCTAATGCAGTATTACATTCATTATTCACAAGGAAACAAATATGTCTCATGTCGAAGTGATCGAAAAAAATTCACACATATATCACTCCAAAACGAGGTATTTTCAAGTGCGCTCTCTGCACGGACGGATCAGTAATGTGGTCTTACCCCAAATTGATGTCCTGCATGTTACAAATCTTCACGAAGGTTAGACTGATATCAACCTACACATATAACTAGATTAACCGCAAAGGGGATTGTACGTTACCCTTTCATCTCCGTCACGTAAGTTACAAGAAAATAGTACGTAAGTTGCAGGTGTGAAAACTCATTCCCATTTGATGTTTTATCTTGTCTAATGCAGTAGTACATTCAGTATTCTCGAAACAAACGTGTCCCATCACAAAGTGATCGAAAAAAGTTCACGCATATCACACCAAAACGGTATTTTCAAGTGCACTCTTTGCGCGGACGGATCATAATGTGGTCTTACACACAAATTGATGTCCTTCATGTTACAAATCTTCACGAAGACTAGTCTGCTATTGGCTACACCGATAACTAGATTAACCACAGCAGGGTATGTACGTTACCCTTACATCTCCGATAATAAAGTTATAAAGAAAATTGTACGTAAGTTACGGGTGCTGAAAACTTATTCCAGTTGATGTTTTATCTTATCTAATGCAGTAGTACATTCAGTATTCACAAAACAAACATGTCCCATGTCAAAGTGAAGTCGAAACAAATTCACGCATGTCACTCCAAAACGGTATTTTCAAATTGCACTCTTGGGGCGGACGGATCCTTAATGTGGTCTTACTGGAATTGATGTCCTGCATGTTACAAATCTTCACGAAGACTAGTCTGCTATCCAAGCTAAATCCATAACTAGATTAACCACAAGGGGAATGCGTATTTACCGTTTCATCTCCGTCACGTAAGTTACAAGAAAATTGTACGTTAAGCTATGGGTGTGAAAATTCATTCCAATTTGATGTTTTATCTTGTCTAATGTAGTAGTACATTCAGTATTCACAAAACAAAACATGTCCCATATCAAAGTGATCGAAACAAATTCACGCATATCACTCCAAAAATGGTATATTCAAGTGCACTCTTTGGGCGGACGGATCCTTAATGTGGTCTTACCCCAAATTGATGTCCTGCATGTTACAAATCTTCACGAAGACTAGTCTGCTATCAAGCTAAACCCATAACTAGATTAACCACAAAGGGGAATATATGTTACCCTTACATCTGCGTCAAGTAAGTTTCAAGAAAATTGTATGTAAGTTACGGGTATGAAAACTTATTCCAATTGGTGTTTTATCTTGTCTAATGCAGTAGTACATTCAGTATTCACAAAACAAACATGTCCCATGTCAAAGTGATCGAAACAAATTCACGCATATCACTCCAAAACGGTATTTTCAAGTGCACTCTTTGGGCGGACGGATCTTAATGTGGTCTTACCCCAAATTGATGTCCTTCATGTTACAAATCTTCACGAGGCTAAGTCTGCTATCCAAGTTACCCTTAACTAGATTAACCACAAAGGAGATGTATGTACCCTTACATCTCAAATCAAGTAAGTTTCAGAGGAGAAAATTGTACGTAAGTTACGAGGTGTGAAAACTCATTCAATTTGATGTTTTATCTTGTCTAATGTAGTAGTACATTCAGTATTCACAAAACAAACATGTCCATATCAAGTGATCGAAACAAATTCACATATCCTCCAAAGTAATTTTCAAATTGCACTCTTTGGGCGGACGGATCCTTAGTAATGGTCTTTTAAGGTGAAGTCCTGCATGTTACAAATCTTCACGAAGACTAGTCTGCTATCAAGCTACACCCATAACTAGATTAACCACAAAGGGGAATGTATGTTACCCTTACATCTCCGTCAAGTGAGTTTCAAGAAAATTGTACGTAAGTTACGTGTGTGAAAACTCATTCGAATTTGATGTTTTATCTTGTCTAATGCAGTAGTACATTCAGTATTCACAAAACAAACATGTCCCATGTCAAAGTGATCGAAACAAATTCACGCATATCACTCCAAAACGGTATTTTCAAGTGCACTCTTGGCGCGGACGGATCCTTAATTTGGTCTTACCCCAAATTGATGTCCTTCATGTTACAAATCTTCACGAAGGCTAGTCTGATATCAAGCTTCACCCATAACTAGATTATCCACAAAGGGGAATGTATGTTACCGTTTCATCTCCGTCACGTAAGTTACACGAAAATTGTACGTAAGTTAAGGTGTGAAAACTCATTCCAATTTTATGTTTTATCTTGTCTAATGCAGTAGTACATTCAGTATTCACAAAACAAACATGTCCCATGTCAAAGTGATGGAAACAAATTCACGCATATCACTCCAAAACGGTATTTTCAAGTGCACTCTTGGGGCGGACGGATCCTTAATGTGGTCTTACCCCAAATTGATGTCCTGCATGTTACAAATCTTCACGAAGACTAGTCTGCTATCAAGCTACACCCATAACTAGATTAACCACAAAGGGGAATGTATGTTACCCTTACATCTCCGTCAAGTAAGTTTCAGGAAAATTGTACGTAAGTTACGGGTGTGAAAACTCATTCCAATTTGATGTTTTAGCTTGTCTAATGCAGTAGTACATTCAGTATTCACAAAACAAACATGTCCCATGTCAAAGTGATCGAAACAAATTCACGCATATCACTCCAAAACGGTATGTTCAAGTGCACTCTTGGGGCGGACGGATCCTTAATGTGGTCTTACCCCAAATTGATGTCCTTCATGTTACAAATCTTCACGAAGACTAGTCTGCTATCAAGCTACACCGATAACTAGATTAACCACAACGGGGTATGTACGTTACCCTTACATCTCCGTCAATAAAGTTATAAGAAAATGTTACGTAAGTTACGGGTGTGAAAACTCATTCCCATTTGGTGTTTTATCTGGTCTAATGCAGAAGTACATCCATTATTCACAAAACAAATATGTCCCATGTCAAAGTGATCGATACAAATTCACGCATATATCACTCCAAAACGGTATGTTTAAGTGCACTCTTGGGGCGGAC
>JAHLWY010001815.1:0-14926 GCA_020002185.1 Paraescarpia echinospica
TTCCACACGTAACACAATTGTGCGACTTCACATTTGCATGAATCCTTTCACGAACATGATGGGTAGAAGGTGTTCTGAATGACTTTCCACAGGTAACACAAGTGTATGGCTTCACATTTATATGAATTCTTTCATGAATAGTAAGGTCAACTGATCGTCTGAATGAATTTCCACATGTAACACAAGCGTAAGGCTTCACATTCGTATGAATTCTTTCATGGTCAATAAGGTGAGAAGATGTTCTTTATGACTTTCCACATGTAACACAAGTGTAAGGCTTCACATTCGTATGAATTATTTCATGGTCAGTGAGGTGAGAAGATGTTCTTTATGTCTTTCCACATGTAACACAAGTGTAAGGCTTTACATTCGTATGAATTCTTTCATGGTCAGTGAGGTGAGAAGATGTTCTTTATGACTTTCCACATGTAACACAAGTGTAAGGCTTCACATTCGTATGAATTCTTTCATGGTCAGTGAGATGAGAAGATGTTCTTTATGACTTTCCACATGTAATACAAGTGTAACGCTTCACATTCGTATGAATTCTTTCATGGTCAGTAAGGTTAGCAGATGTTCTTTATGACTTTCCACATGTAACACAAGTGTAAGGCTTCACATTCGAATGAATTCTTTCATGGTCAATAAGGTGAGAAGATGTTCTTTATGACTTTCCACATGTAACACAAGTGTAAGGCTTCACATTCGTATGAATTCTTTCATGGTCAGTGAGGTGAGAAGATGTTCTTTATGACTTTCCACATGTAATACAAGTGTAACGCTTCACATTCGTATGAATTCTTTCATGGTCAGTAAGGTGAGAAGATGTTCTTTATGACTTTCCACATGTAACACAAGTGTAAGGCTTCACATTCGTATGAATTCTTTTATGATCAGTAGGGTGAGATGTTGTTCAAAATGACTTTCCACACGTAACACAATTGTGCGACTTCACATTTGCATGAATCCTTTCACGAACATGATGGGTAGAAGGTGTTTTGAATGACTTTCCACAGGTAACACAAGTGTATGGCTTCACATTTATATGAATTCTTTCATGAATAGTAAGGTCAACTGATCGTCTGAATGAATTTCCACATGTAACACAAGTGTAAGGCTTCACATTCGTATGAATTCCTTCATGGTCAATAAGGTGAGAAGATGTTCTTTATGACTTTCCACATGTAACACAAGTGTAAGGCTTCACATTCGTATGAATTCTTTCATGGTCAGTAAGGTGAGAAGATGTTCTTTATGACTTTCCATATGTAACACAAGTGTAAGGCTTCACATTCGTATGAATTCTTTTATGATCAGTAGGGTGAGATGTTGTTCAAAATGACTTTCCATACGTAACACAATTGTGCGACTTCACATTTGCATGAATCCTTTCACGAACATGATGGGTAGAAGGTGTTCTGAATGACTTTCCACAGGTAACACAAGTGTATGGCTTCACATTTATATGAATTCTTTCATGAATAGTAAGGTCAACTGATCGTCTGAATGAATTTCCACATGTAACACAAGTGTAAGGCTTCACATTCGTATGAATTCTTTCATGGTCAATAAGGTGAGAAGATGTTCTTTATGACTTTCCACATGTAACACAAGTGTAAGGCTTCACATTCGTATGAATTATTTCATGGTCAGTGAGGTGAGAAATGTTCTTTATGACTTTCCACATGTAATACAAGTGTAACGCTTCACATTCGTATGAATTCTTTCATGGTCAATAAGGTGAGCAGATGTTCTTTATGACTGTCCACATGTAACACAAGTGTAAGACTTCACATTCGTATGAATTCGTTCATGGTCAGTAAGGTGAGAAGATGTTCTTTATGACTTTCCACATGTAACACAAGCTTAAGGCTTCACATTCGTATGAATTCTGTCATGGTCAGTGAGGTGAGAAGATTTTCTTTATGACTTTCCACATGTAACACAAGTGTAAGGCTTCACATTCGATATGAATTCTTTCATGGTCAGTGAGGTGAGAAGATGTTCTTTATGACTTTCCACATGTAATACAAGTGTAACGCTTCACATTCGTATGAATTCTTCATGGTCAGTAAGGTTAGCAGATGTTCTTTATGACTTTCCACATGTAACACAAGTGTAAGGCTTCACATTCGTATGAATTCTTTCATGGTCAGTAAGGTGAGAAGATGTTCTTTATGACTTTCCACATGTAACACAAGTGTAAGGCTTCACATTCGTATGAATTCTTTCATGGTCAGTGAGGTGAGAAGATGTTCTTTATGACTTTCCACATGTAACACAAGTGTAAGGCTTCACATTCGTGTGAATTCTTTCATGGTCAGTGAGGTGAGAAGATGTTCTTTATGACTTTCCACATGTAACACAAGTGTAATGCTTCACATTCGTATGAATTCTTTCGTGGTCAGTGAGGTGAGAAGATGTTCTTTATGACTTTCCACATGTAATACAAGTGTAACGCTTCACATTCGTATGAATTCTTTCATGGTCAGTAAGTTTAGGAAATGTTCTTTATGACTTTCCACATGTAACACAAGTGTAAGGCTTCACATTCGTATGAATTCTTTCATGGTCAGTAAGGTGAGAAGATGTTCTTTATGACTTTCCACATGTAACACAAGTGAAAGGCTTCACATTCGTATGAATTCTTTCATGGTCAGTGAGGTGAGAAGATGTTCTTTATGACTTTCCACATGTAACACAATTGTAAGGCTTCACATTCGTATGAATTCTTTCATGGTCAGTGAGGTGAGAAGATGTTCTTTATGACTTTCCACATGTAACACAAGTGTAAGGCTTCACATTCGTATGAATTCTTTCATGGTCAGTGAGATGAGAATATGTTCTTTATGACTTTCCACATGTAATACAAGTGTAACGCTTCACATTCGTATGAATTCTTTCATGGTCAGTAAGGTTAGCAGATGTTCTTTATGACTTTCCACATGTAACACAAGTGTAAGGCTTCACATTCGTATGAATTCTTTCATGGTCAATAAGGTGAGAAGATGTTCTTTATGACTTTCCACATGTAACACAAGTGTAAGGCTTCACATTCGTATGAATTCTTTCATGGTCAGTGAGGTGAGAAGATGTTCTTTATGACTTTCCACATGTAATACAAGTGTAACGATTCACATTCGTATGAATTCTTTCATGGTCAGTAAGGTTAGCAGATGTTCTTTATGACTTTCCACATGTAACATATGTGTAAGGCTATACATTCGTATGAATTCTTTCATGGTCAGTAAGGTGAGAAGATGTTCTTTATGACTTTCCACATGTAACACAAGTGTAAGGCTTCACATTCGTATGAATTCTTTCATGGTCAGTAAGGTGAGAAGATGTTCTTTATGACTTTCCACATGTAACACAAGTGTAAGACTTCACATTCGTATGAATTCTTTCATCGTCAGTAAGGTGAGAAGATGTTCTTTATGACTTTCCACATGTAACACAAGTGTAAGGCTTCACATTCGTATGAATTCTTTCATGGTCAGTAAGGTGAGAAGATGTTCTTTATGACTTTCCACATGTAACACAAGTGTAAGGCTTCACATTCGTATGAATTCTTTTATGATCAGTAGGGTGAGATGTTGTTCAAAATGACTTTCCACACGTAACACAATTGTGCGACTTCACATTTGCATGAATCCTTTCACGAACATGATGGGTAGAAGGTGTTCTGAATGACTTTCCACAGGTAACACAAGTGTATGGCTTCACATTTATATGAATTCTTTCATGAATAGTAAGGTCAACTGATCGTCTGAATGAATTTCCACATGTAACACAAGTGTAAGGCTTCACATTCGTATGAATTCTTTCATGGTCAGTAAGGTGAGAAGATGTTCTTTATGACTTTCCACATGTAACACAAGTGTAAGGCTTCACATTCGTATGAATTCTTTCATGGTCAGTGAGGTGAGAAGATGTTCTTTATGACTTTCCACATGTAACACAAGTGTAAGGCTTCACATTCGTATGAATTCTTTCATGGTCAGTGAGGTGAGAAGATGTTCTTTATGACTTTCCACATGTAACACAAGTGTAAGGCTTCACATTCGTATGAATTCTTTCATGGTCAGTGAGATGAGAAGATGTTCTTTATGACTTTCCACATGTAATACAAGTGTAACGCTTCACATTCGTATGAATTCTTTCATGGTCAGTAAGGTTAGCAGATGTTCTTTATGACTTTCCACATGTAACACAAGTGTAAGGCTTCACATTCGTATGAATTCTTTCATGGTCAGTAAGGTGAGAAGATGTTCTTTATGACTTTCCACATGTAACACAAGTGTAAGGCTTCACATTCGTATGAATTCTTTCATGGTCAGTGAGGTGAGAAGATGTTCTTTATGACTTTCCACATGTAATACAAGTGTAACGCTTCACATTCGTATGAATTCTTTCATGGTCAGTAAGGTGAGAAGATGTTCTTTATGACTTTCCACATGTAACACAAGTGTAAGGCTTCACATTCGTATGAATTCTTTTATGATCAGTAGGGTGAGATGTTGTTCAAAATGACTTTCCACACGTAACACAATTGTGCGACTTCACATTTGCATGAATCCTTTCACGAACATGATGGGTAGAAGGTGTTCTGAATGACTTTCCACAGGTAACACAAGTGTATGGCTTCACATTTATATGAATTCTTTCATGAATAGTAAGGTCAACTGATCGTCTGAATGAATTTCCACATGTAACACAAGTGTAAGGCTTCACATTCGTATGAATTCTTTCATGGTCAATAAGGTGAGAAGATGTTCTTTATGACTTTCCACATGTAACACAAGTGTAAGGCTTCACATTCGTATGAATTCTTTCATGGTCAGTAAGGTGAGAAGATGTTCTTTATGACTTTCCATATGTAACACAAGTGTAAGGCTTCACATTCGTATGAATTCTTTTATGATCAGTAGGGTGAGATGTTGTTCAAAATGACTTTCCATACGTAACACAATTGTGCGACTTCACATTTGCATGAATCCTTTCACGAACATGATGGGTAGAAGGTGTTCTGAATGACTTTCCACAGGTAACACAAGTGTATGGCTTCACATTTATATGAATTCTTTCATGAATAGTAAGGTCAACTGATCGTCTGAATGAATTTCAACATGTAACACAAGTGTAAGGCTTCACATTCGTATGAATTCTTTCATGGTCAATAAGGTGAGAAGATGTTCTTTATGACTTTCCACATGTAACACAAGTGTAAGGCATCACATTCGTATGAATTATTTCATGGTCAGTGAGGTGAGAAATGTTCTTTATGACTTTCCACATGTAATACAAGTGTAACGCTTCACATTCGTATGAATTCTTTCATGGTCAGTAAGGTGAGCAGATGTTCTTTATGACTGTCCACATGTAACACAAGTGTAAGACTTCACATTCGTATGAATTCGTTCATGGTCAGTAAGGTGAGAAGATGTTCTTTATGACTTTCCACATGTAACACAAGTGTAAGGCTTCACATTCGTATGAATTCTGTCATGGTCAGTCAGGTGAGAAGATGTTCTTTATGACTTTCCACATGTAACACAAGTGTAAGGCTTCACATTCGATATGAATTATTTCATGGTCAGTGAGGTGAGAAGATGTTCTTTATGACTTTCCACATGTAATACAAGTGTAACGCTTCACATTCGTATGAATTCTATCATGGTCAGTAAGGTTAGCAGATGTTCTTTATGACTTTCCACATGTAACACAAGTGTAAGGCTTCACATTCGTATGAATTCTTTCATGGTCAGTAAGGTGAGAAGATGTTCTTTATGACTTTCCACATGTAACACAAGTGTAAGGCTTCACATTCGTATGAATTCTTTCATGGTCAGTAAGGTGAGAAGATGTTCTTTATGACTTTCCACATGTAACACAAGTGTAAGGCTTCACATTCGTATGAATTCTTTCATGGTCAGTAAGGTGAGAAGATGTTCTTTATGATTTTCCACATGTAACACAAGTGTAACGCTTCACATTCGTATGAATTCTTTCATGGTCAGTAAGGTGAGAAGATGTTCTTTATGAATTTCCACATGTAACACAAGTGTAAGGCTTCACATTCGTATGAATTCTTTCATGGTCAGTAAGGTGAGAAGATGTTCTTTATGACTTTCCACATGTAACACAAGTGTAAGGCTTCACATTCGTATGAATTCTTTCGTGGTCAGTAAGGTGAGAAGATGTTCTTTATGACTTTCCACAAGTAACACAAGTGTAAGGCTTCACATTCGTATGAATTCTTTCGTGGTCAGTGAGGTGAGAAGATGTTCTTTATGACTTTCCACATGTAACACAAGTGTAAGGCTTCACATTCGTATGAATTCGTTCGTGGTCAGTGAGGTGAGAAGATGTTCTTTATGACTTTCCACATGTAACACAAGTGTAAGGCTTCACATTCGTATGAATTATTTCGTGGTCAGTGAGGTGAGAAGATGTTCTTTATGACTTTCCACATGTAACACAAGTGTAACGCTTCACATTCGTATGAAT
Source organism: Paraescarpia echinospica (assembly GCA_020002185.1). Taxonomy (NCBI): domain Eukaryota; kingdom Metazoa; phylum Annelida; class Polychaeta; order Sabellida; family Siboglinidae; genus Paraescarpia; species Paraescarpia echinospica. The sequence continues at coordinate 6,511 of JAHLWY010001815.1, forward strand.
TCTTTCATGGTCAGTAAGGTGAGCAGATGTTCTTTATGACTTTCCACATGTAACACAAGTGTAAGACTTCACATTCGTATGAATTCGTTCATGGTCAGTAAGGTGAGAAGATGTTCTTTATGACTTTCCACATGTAACACAAGTGTAAGGCTTCACATTCGTATGAATTCTTTCATGGTCAGTAAGGTGAGAAGATGTTCTTTATGACTTTCCACATGTAACACAAGTGTAAGGCTTGACATTCGTATGAATTATTTCATGGTCAGTGAGGTGAGAAGATGTTCTTTATGTCTTTCCACATGTAACACAAGTGTAAGGCTTTACATTCGTATGAATTATTTCATGGTCAGTGAGGTGAGAAGATGTTCTTTATGACTTTCCACATGTAACACAAGTGTAACGCTTCACATTCGTATGAATTCTTTCGTGGTCAGTAAGGTGAGCAGATGTTCTTTATGAATTTCCACATGTAACACAAGTGTAAGGCTTCACATTCGTATGAATTCTTTCATGGTCAGTAAGGTGAGAAGATGTTCTTTATGACTTTCCACATGTAACACAATTGCAAGGCTTCACATTCGTATGAATTCTTTCGTGGTCAGTAAGGTGAGAAGATGTTCTTTATGACTTTCCACATGTAACACAAGTGTAAGGAAAACTTCACATTCGTATAAGATTCTTTCGTAGTCAGTGAAGGTGAGAAAGATGTTCTTTATGACTTTCCACATGTAACACAAGTGTGAACTTCATTCGTGTAAATTCGTTCGTGGTCAGTGAGAGTGAAAATGTTCTTTATGACTTTCCACATAACACAAATTAAGGCTTCACATTCGTATGAATTATTTCGTGGTCGGTGAGGTGAGAAGATGTTCTTTATGACTTTCCACATGTAACACAAGTGTAACGCTTCACATTCATTATGAATTCTTTCATGGTCAGTAGATTGAGCAGATGTTCTTTATGACTTTCCATATAACACAAGTGTAAAGACTTCACGTTCGTATGAATTCTTTCATGGTCAGTAAGGTGAGAAGATGTTCTTTATGACTTTCCACATGTATCACAAGTGTAAGGCTTCACATTCGTATGAATTCTTTCATGGTCAGTAAGGTGAGAAGATGTTCTTTATGACTTTCCACATGTAACACAAGTGTAAGGCTTCACATTCGTATGAATTATTTCATGGTCAGTGAGGTGAGAAGATGTTCTTTATGTCTTTCCACATGTAACACAAGTGTAAGGCTTTACATTCGTATGAATTATTTCATGGTCAGTGAGGTGAGAAGATGTTCTTTATGACTTTCCACATGTAACACAAGTGTAAGGCTTCACATACGTATGAATGCTTTCATGGTCAGTGAGGTGAGAAGATGTTCTTTATGACTTTCCACATGTAATACAAGTGTAACGCTTCACATTCGTATGAATTCTTTCATGGTCAGTAAGGTGAGCAGATGTTGTTTATGACTTTCCACATGTAACACAAGTGTAAGACTTCACATTCGTATGAATTCTTTCATGGTCAGTAAGGTGAGAAGATGTTCTTTATAACTGTCCACATGTAACACAAGTGTAAGGCTTCACATTCGTATGAATTCTTTCATGGTCAGTAAGGTGAGAAGATGTTCTTTATGACTTTCCACATGTAACACAAGTGTAAGGCTTCACATTCGTATGAATTCTTTCATGGTCAGTGAGGTGAGAAGATGTTCTTTATGACTTTCCACATGTAACACAAGTGTAAGGCTTCACATTCGTGTGAATTCTTTCATGGTCAGTGAGGTGAGAAGATGTTCTTTATGACTTTCCACATGTAACACAAGTGTAACGCTTCACATTCGTATGAATTCTTTCGTGGTCAGTAAGGTGAGCAGATGTTCTTTATGAATTTCCACATGTAACACAAGTGTAAGGCTTCACATTCGTATGAATTCTTTCATGGTCAGTAAGGTGAGAAGATGTTCTTTATGACTTTCCACATGTAACACAAGTGTAAGGCTTCACATTCGTATGAATTCTTTCGTGGTCAGTAAGGTGAGAAGATGTTCTTTATGACTTTCCACATGTAACACAAGTGTAAGGCTTCACATTCGTATGAATTCTTTCGTGGTCAGTGAGGTGAGAAGATGTTCTTTATGACTTTCCACATGTAACACAAGTGTAAGGCTTCACATTCGTATGAATTCGTTCGTGGTCAGTGAGGTGAGAAGATGTTCTTTATGACTTTCCACATGTAACACAAGTGTAAGGCTTCACATTCGTATGAATTATTTCGTGGTCAGTGAGGTGAGAAGATGTTCTTTATGACTTTCCACATGTAACACAAGTGTAACGCTTCACATTCGTATGAATTCTTTCATGGTCAGTAAGGTGAGCAGATGTTCTTTATGACTTTCCACATGTAACACAAGTGTAAGACTTCACATTCGTATGAATTCGTTCATGGTCAGTAAGGTGAGAAGATGTTCTTTATGACTTTCCACATGTAACACAAGTGTAAGGCTTCACATTCGTATGAATTCTTTCATGGTCAGTAAGGTGAGAAGATGTTCTTTATGACTTTCCACATGTAACACAAGTGTAAGGCTTCACATTCGTATGAATTATTTCATGGTCAGTGAGGTGAGAAGATGTTCTTTATGTCTTTCCACATGTAACACAAGTGTAAGGCTTTACATTCGTATGAATTATTTCATGGTCAGTGAGGTGAGAAGATGTTCTTTATGACTTTCCACATGTAACACAAGTGTAAGGCTTCACATACGTATGAATGCTTTCATGGTCAGTGAGGTGAGAAGATGTTCTTTATGACTTTCCACATGTAATACAAGTGTAACGCTTCACATTCGTATGAATTCTTTCATGGTCAGTAAGGTGAGCAGATGTTGTTTATGACTTTCCACATGTAACACAAGTGTAAGACTTCACATTCGTATGAATTCTTTCATGGTCAGTAAGGTGAGAAGATGTTCTTTATAACTGTCCACATGTAACACAAGTGTAAGGCTTCACATTCGTATGAATTCTTTCATGGTCAGTAAGGTGAGAAGATGTTCTTTATGACTTTCCACATGTAACACAAGTGTAAGGCTTCACATTCGTACGAATTCTTTCATGGTCAGTAAGGTGAGAAGATGTTCTTTATGACTTTCCACATGTAACACAAGTGTAATGCTTCACATTCGTATGAATTCTTTCGTGGTCAGTGAGGTGAGAAGATGTTCTTTATGACTTTCCACATGTAATACAAGTGTAACGCTTCACATTCGTATGAATTCTTTCATGGTCAGTAAGTTTAGGAAATGTTCTTTATGACTTTCCACATGTAACACAAGTGTAAGGCTTCACATTCGTATGAATTCTTTCATGGTCAGTAAGGTGAGAAGATGTTCTTTATGACTTTCCATATGTAACACAAGTGTAAGGCTTCACATTAGTATGAATTCTTTCATGGTCAGTAAGGTGAGAAGATGTTCTTTATGACTTTCCACATGTAACACAAGTGTAAGGCTTCACATTCGTATGAATTCTTTAATCGTCAGTAAGGTGAGCAGATGTTCTTTATGACTGTCCACATGTAACACAAGTGTAAGACTTCACATTCGTATGAATTCGTTCATGGTCAGTAAGGTGAGAAGATGTTCTTTATTACTTTCCACATGTAACACAAGTGTAAGGCTTCACATTCGTATGAATTCTTTCATCGTCAGTAAGGTGAGAAGATGTTCTTTATGACTTTCCACATGTAACACAAGTGTAAGGCTTCACATTCGTATGAATTCTTTCATGGTCAGTAAGGTGAGAAGATGTTCTTTATGACTTTCCACATGTAACACAAGTGTAAGGCTTCACATTCGTATGAATTCTTTCATGGTCAGTAAGGTGAGAAGATGTTCTTTATGACTTTCCACATGTAACACAAGTGTAAGGCTTCACATTCGTATGAATTCTTTCATGGTCAGTGAGGTGAGAAGATGTTCTTTATGACTTTCCACATGTAACACAAGTGTAAGGCTTCACATTCGTATGAATTCTTTCATGGTCAGTGAGGTGAGAAGATGTTCTTTATGACTTTCCACATGTAATACAAGTGTAACGCTTCACATTCGTATGAATTCTTTCATGGTCAGTAAGTTTAGCAAATGTTCTTTATGACTTTCCACATGTAACACAAGTGTAAGGCTTCACATTCGTATGAATTCTTTCATGGTCAGTAAGGTGAGAAGATGTTCTTTATGACTTTCCATATGTAACACAAGTGTAAGGCTTCACATTCGTATGAATTCTTTCATGGTCAGTAAGGTGAGAAGATGTTCTTTATGACTTTCCACATGTAACACAAGTGTAAGGCTTCACATTCGTATGAATTCTTTAATCGTCAGTAAGGTGAGAAGATGTTCTTTATGACTTTCCACATGTAACACAAGTGTAAGGCTTCACATTCGTATGAATTCTTTCATGGTCAGTAAGGTGAGAAGATGTTCTTTATGACTTTCCACATGTAACACAAGTGTAAGGCTTCACATTCGTATGAATTCTTTTATGGTCAGTAAGGTGAGAAGATGTTCTTTATGACTTTCCACATGTAACACAAGTGTAAGGCTTCACATTCGTATGAATTCTTTCATGGTCAGTGAGGTGAGAAGATGTTCTTTATGACTTTCCACATGTAACACAAGTGTAAGGCTTCACATTCGTATGAATACTTTCATGGTCAGTGAGGTGAGAAGATGTTCTTTATGACTTTCCACATGTAACACAAGTGTAAGGCTTCACATTCGTATGAATTCTTTCATGGTCAGTAAGATTAGCAGATGTTCTTTATGACTTTCCACATGTAACATAAGTGTAAGGCTTCACATTCGTATGAATTCTTTCATGGTCAGTAAGGTGAGAAGATGTTCTTTATGACTTTCCACATGTAACACAAGTGTAAGGCTTCACATTCGTATGAATTCTTTCACGGTCAGTAAGGTGAGAAGATGTTCTTTATGACTTTCCACATGTATCACAAGTGTAAGGCTTCACATTCGTATGAATTCTTTCACCGTCATTAAGGTGAGAAGATGTTCTTTATGATTTTCCACATGTAACACAAGTGTAAGGCTTCACATTCGTATGAATTCTTTCATGGTCAGTAAGGTGAGAAGATGTTCTTTATGACTTTCCACATGTAACACAAGTGTAAGGCTTCACATTCGTATGAATTCTTTTATGATCAGAAGGGTGAGATGTTGTTCAAAATGACTTTCCACACGTAACACAATTGTGCGACTTCACATTTGCATGAATCCTTTCATGAACATGATGGGTAGAAGGTGCTCTGAATGAATTTCCACAGGTAACACAAGTGTATGGCTTCACATTTATATGAATTCTTTCATGAATAGTAAGGTCAACTGATCGTCTGAATGAATTTCCAAATGTAACACAAGTGTAAGGCTTCACATTCGTATGAATTCTTTCATGGTCAATAAGGTGAGAAGATGTTCTTTATGACTTTCCACATGTAACACAAGTGTAACGCTTCACATTCGTATGAATTCTTTCATGGTCAGTAAGGTGAGCAGATGTTCTTTATGACTTTCCACATGTAACACAAGTGTAAGACTTCACATTCGTATGAATTCGTTCATGGTCAGTAAGGTGAGAAGATGTTCTTTATAACTTTCCACATGTAACACAAGTGTAAGGCTTCACATTCGTATGAATTCTTTCATGGTCAGTAAGGTGAGAAGATGTTCTTTATGACTTTCCACATGTAACACAAGTGTAAGGCTTGACATTCGTATGAATTATTTCATGGTCAGTGAGGTGAGAAGATGTTCTTTATGTCTTTCCACATGTAACACAAGTGTAAGGCTTTACATTCGTATGAATTATTTCATGGTCAGTGAGGTGAGAAGATGTTCTTTATGACTTTCCACATGTAACACAAGTGTAAGGCTTCACATACGTATGAATGCTTTCATGGTCAGTGAGGTGAGAAGATGTTCTTTATGACTTTCCACATGTAATACAAGTGTAACGCTTGACATTCGTATGAATTCTTTCATGGTCAGTAAGGTGAGCAGATGTTGTTTATGACTTTCCACATGTAACACAAGTGTAAGACTTCACATTCGTATGAATTCTTTCATGGTCAGTAAGGTGAGAAGATGTTCTTTATAACTGTCCACATGTAACACAAGTGTAAGGCTTCACATTCGTATGAATTCTTTCATGGTCAGTAAGGTGAGAAGATGTTCTTTATGACTTTCCACATGTAACACAAGTGTAAGGATTCACATTCGTACGAATTCTTTCATGGTCATTAAGGTGAGAAGATGTTCTTTATGACTTTCCACATGTAACACAAGTGTAATGCTTCACATTCGTATGAATTCTTTCGTGGTCAGTGAGGTGAGAAGATGTTCTTTATGACTTTCCACATGTAATACAAGTGTAACGCTTCACATTCGTATGAATTCTTTCATGGTCAGTAAGTTTAGGAAATGTTCTTTATGACTTTCCACATGTAACACAAGTGTAAGGCTTCACATTCGTATGAATTCTTTCATGGTCAGTAAGGTGAGAAGATGTTCTTTATGACTTTCCATATGTAACACAAGTGTAAGGCTTCACATTAGTATGAATTCTTTCATGGTCAGTAAGGTGAGAAGATGTTCTTTATGACTTTCCACATGTAACACAAGTGTAAGGCTTCACATTCGTATGAATTCTTTAATCGTCAGTAAGGTGAGCAGATGTTCTTTATGATTGTCCACATGTAACACAAGTGTAAGACTTCACATTCGTATGAATTCGTTCATGGTCAGTAAGGTGAGAAGATGTTCTTTATTACTTTCCACATGTAACACAAGTGTAAGGCTTCACATTCGTATGAATTCTTTCATCGTCAGTAAGGTGAGAAGATGTTCTTTATGACTTTCCACATGTAACACAAGTGTAAAGCTTCACATTCGTATGAATTCTTTCATGGTCAGTAAGGTGAGAAGATGTTCTTTATGACTTTCCACATGTAACACAAGTGTAAGGCTTCACATTCGTATGAATTCTTTCATGGTCAGTAAAGTGAGAAGATGTTCTTTATGACTTTCCACATGTAACACAAGTGTAAGGCTTCACATTCGTATGAATTCTTTCATGGTCAGTGAGGTGAGAAGATGTTCTTTATGTCTTTCCACATGTAACACAAGTGTAAGGCTTCACATTCGTATGAATTCTTTCATGGTCAGTGAGGTGAGAAGATGTTCTTTATGACTTTCCACATGTAATACAAGTGTAAGGCTTCACATTCGTATGAATTCTTTCATGGTCAGTAAGTTTAGCAAATGTTCTTTATGACTTTCCACATGTAACACAAGTGTAAGGCTTCACATTCGTATGAATTCTTTCATGGTCAGTAAGGTGAGAAGATGTTCTTTATGACTTTCCATATGTAACACAAGTGTAAGGCTTCACATTCGTATGAATTCTTTCATGGTCAGTAAGGTGAGAAGATGTTCTTTATGACTTTCCACATGTAACACAAGTGTAAGGCTTCACATTCGTATGAATTCTTTAATCGTCAGTAAGGTGAGAAGATGTTCTTTATGACTTTCCACATGTAACACAAGTGTAAGGCTTCACATTCGTATGAATTCTTTCATGGTCAGTAAGGTGAGAAGATGTTCTTTATGACTTTCCACATGTAACACAAGTGTAAGGCTTCACATTCGTATGAATTCTTTTATGGTCAGTAAGGTGAGAAGATGTTCTTTATGACTTTCCACATGTAACACAAGTGTAAGGCTTCACATTCGTATGAATTCTTTCATGGTCAGTGAGGGTGAGAAGATGTTCTTTATGACTTTCCACATGTAACACAAGTGTAAGGCTTCACATTCGTATGAATACTTTCATGGTCAGTGAGATTAACACAAGTGTAAGGCTTCACATTCGTATGAATTCTTTCATGGTCAGTAAGGTGAGAAGATGTTCTTTATGACTTTCCACATGTAACACAAGTGTAAGGCTTCACATTCGTATGAATTCTTTCATGGTCAGTAAGGTGAGAAGATGTTCTTTATGACTTTCCACATGTAACATAAGTGTAAGGCTTCACATTCGTATGAATTCTTTCATGGTCAGTAAGGTGAGAAGATGTTCTTTATGACTTTCCACATGTAACACAAGTGTAAGGCTTCACATTCGTATGAATTGTTTCATGGTCAGTAAGGTGAGAAGATGTTCTTTATGACTTTCCACATGTAACACAAGTGTAAGGCTTCACATTCGTATGAATTCTTTCATGGTCAGTAAGGTGAGAAGATGTTCTTTATGATTTTCCACATGTAACACAAGTGTAAGGCTTCACATTCGTATGAATTCTTTCATGGTCAGTAAGGTGAGAAGATGTTCTTTATGACTTTCC